>JAQGAX010000087.1:0-25454 GCA_034698105.1 Plectus exinocaudatus | reverse complement strand
CATACCATTGCTGGGTTGACATCGTCTCCTAGCGATGCTTGCATAGTCGGACGAATTGGTTGATTACCGCCTTTTCGCAAAAGGTTGATGATTGCTGCAAAACGTATCGTCATAATCAATTCAAGCCATATTCAAAGCAATTATTTCACTTTACCTTCTTCACCTTCAGTTGCGATTCGGTCCGCGTAAGCATTTTGCGCTGTTAGAATTTCGGAACACACTATCGCCCAGCTGTAAACATCAGCTGAAGGTGCACCAATTTTCGCAAAATTTCTCAAAATTTCCGGTGCCGTCCATAGTTGTTCTGAAAAGTATCGTACCGGTACTATTATTTAGCACACTGGATACTGTAGCAATCGGGTACTGTATTATGGTATGCTTTGTACACTGCTTATTGGAGTTCTGGCGTTTGTTGCTACTGTCTGCGAAACTGCCAATAACAACAATGAAGATTTTATAATTGAAAAACGTATAGTTATTATGATATCACTCACTTTTGGGGGGTAGTTTTTGTTGTTTTCGAATCGTGCTCAGTCCGAAATCGCTCAGCAGAACCTGCCACCTGTCATTTACCAGACATGTTCGTGACGTCAGATTTCCATGCCAGCCTAGTGAAGAATTCATCAGATATTCGAGACCCTAAAATACAGTATCACTGCATGCATAGAAATCTAATGAAATCTAAAATAGATTGTAAATCGAAAAGTGCAAAATAAATTACCGCAGTTATGTCTGAAATTAGCGAATATTTGAAGAACCAGTCCAAAGTAAGATGTCCGTGGCCAATAATATCCTTTAAACTTCCGCGAGCACAAAACTTCCATAGCGTCATATGACCTGGTCCGTCGAGGCTTAGACCGATAAACTTATTGACATTTTCGTCACTTAGCGCTCTCATCTAAAAAACTACCGTACGCTCATGGCTTAGATAAAATGAATCCAAACCGTTCGGAATTCTGCGAAGTCTGCTTCATTTCTGAGAAAGACGGGCGTCTGGAGAACTTCGGCGGCTACAGGTTGGCCGTTGTGTACGTAAAATTCATAGTTCTTTGCTCTTCGTAATTTTATTCCCTTACGAACCGAATCCAAAATCGAGCTGGCGATGGATTTGGTGCTCGAGTGGAACGACGACTTACTCGCCTTGAAAGTTCAAAAGAAATTGAATGCTGTATACTAATTTTGTACGCGAATCCGAATATAACTAGCAACTTTTTGATTGAAACTGATAGGAGTGATAATATATTGCAATATATAGATAGACTCTGCTTCTCTAGTATGACAGTACCTCGCTCAATATATTCAGCTGGATGATAAAAATAAATGAAGTAGCTTTGTCTTACGCCACAAATATTAGAAAAAAACTAAAAAGTGTTATGTCGTTTACTTACATTGTCTTCCTTGACGTTGATTTTGCGCAGTGTGTGCACGCTGACTTGCCATAAATCGTTCTCTCTTTTAATTGCTTGCATCCTGGCGCTGAAAATAACGTACACAATGCAATGACAAATGCACATTTTGTATAATCGATTCTCATTATTCTGAGCTGCCAACCGGTTAAATGGGCAAAAGTAAATGACAAAGAATGCAGAGAGTTTAACTTACTATATCGAATAAAGCACAGCGCCGAAAGATGCCATCAAGATGAGAGCCCCAATGCAGGAAATGACAACTACATATGGCAAATAGAGCTGAAGGAACGTCTTCGGACAATTAAGTCCTGAGAAACCACAAATTGGCAACGAAGACGGACGTCCGCCAGCGCGATCTCGCCACACATCAGCCATCGTCGGCACCAGTAAAGTGACAGTCTGGAATGCCGTCATTGTCAGAATAAAGGGAAATTTTCGGCTTCTGCTGAAGCAGAACATGTCGCTGAAAGGGCATTGGCTCAACATCGCTCCGATCGAAACCTGCGCCTACTTGGTACGCCCAAGACCGTCTCATAGTTGAAGCTGATGAAGCTGGCATTAAGGGCTCCGAGAAAACGTGCGTAAAAGGGGCGGTCTAGTGTGCCCCCTTCGAGGTGGAAATCGGTCTAAAGTCAGCATACCGTCGACCGTGCCGATAGCAAGACATTGGTTCGAACCCCCTTTATTCGCCCGAAAAGCGTCCTCGCGTCACCTACCTCGCCCTTCGGTCTCCATGCATCAATCTTTGCCAGTTCAGTGGTGTTGAAGTCGTTAAATCCGCGAATAATTAGGTGCGGTTCTCGGTTTCCGGTTCCATCGATGACGACACGCCCACTCATACCTACAAGAATCCTTGTTTTCGTTGATTAAAATAACTGCACTTCAATTTTAGTGTGCATTAATTTGCTGCAGTAGCACTAACTTCTTCGGACATCAATGCTAATTTTAGTGAATTCAAAGAGCTTCCCCAGTTCGACCGGTATTCGAGTGCAACGAACCTGGATTACTGTATCATATCCACTGTGGTGTTCATGGGCTTTCTATTGCGCAGAACTAAACGACCCTTGTGCCCCTTTTTCACACTTTTATTATCTTTTGAAATAGATCGCGTTCGCCTGGAAGTTTCACCAATGGCGTAGCGTTACTTACCATCAAATTCCATTGTATTCGTCGACTGCTGAATTGCAGTGCCATTGCGAATTCCAGCAGAATTAGTCTTCAGCGTACGATTCAACGCTACTCCGTACATATACATCGCATCGTACAGATAATTCGCGTAACCGGAGCCCTGAATAACGGAAAATGCAATGCTCACATTATGAAAAGGATCAATCAATAAACTAACGTATTGGTCGTCCGGTCGGCTGCAATTTGCTTCGACGCAGTTGAATGGCCATTGTTTCATTTTAACCGGTATTTCTTTCCTGAATGCGGTCAGCTTAGCATCATTGTCCATAGGATCAATTGAGAGCTGAAACGTGCCATTATTTATAGCTTATTTGCACATAAATAAAATGATCGTCAACTTACCACGATTGCTCTTTTATAGGTCTGCTTTGCCTCGTAGTCTGCGCTCATATCACCGCTGCTGCTTGTCCACCGCATAGTCTGACCTGCTAACATATTAAATGGTAGCGAATATCGACATTGACATTATACAACGTACGTAGTGCAGTATACTGAAGGGTCATGTTGTGCACACTGATTGCTGCTTTGAACACTATTTGAACTTAACAAAAGTTCTTTCATGATACTTTTTTACTAACAATTTTGGTACGGTAGCAAAGCTACAGTTGAATAGTTTTCTTCAGAATGATGGATTCGAAAACGCACTTTGCGATTAGAGAAATGTCCTGATTGCGTAGCTCATTCTAAATTCATTTAAAGTCTTCTCACACTGCAGATAAGGACTATAAATGTAGATCAGAATGAATTACTATTAAAGGTTTCAAAACGTCATTCTTGGCTTCGTGTTCGCCAAAAGCAGTTTAAAAATCACCTAGCGTACCTCCCTGGTCGTCATAATCAGGGAGAATGTAAACATATTCTTCAGAGTCCATTCCCTTCCTATGAGCTTTGATCATGAACCTGCGTTCGTCTTCCAGCCGGTCGAAACAAGCGACAATGACTGAAAAGGGAAAAGAACATTGCGGCGATTGTATCAGCTATCGACGACAGTTTCAAGCCTAAAAGACAATTTTTGCCAAAAATCGAAAGGGGAGGGCAATTGCAATTGGCTTCGCAATGGTCATGACGGTAATTTGCACAGGAAAGCAACTCGAAAAACGCGGTTAAGGAACTTGCTTCTGGCCTGAGAAGAGATATTGTCCAAAAGATTATCCAAATCCCCATCACTGAGCGTTCCGGTGATTTCAGTCTCGTAATTAGTGTTCAAGCGGTAGTCTTCAGTAACCAATATTTTCTAAAAAAATTTCTTCATGATCATAAATTTCAAAGCAAGCAGCCAAATATGTATACATCAAAGCCTTGTTTCGTGAAGAAGCATTCTTTCTGCAAATAGTCGTTGGTATACACGATCGCGTACTCGGTCCAATCGAAGAAGAACAGTGTTTCCGCAATTGCTCGTCCCATGCTGAACCGTAGAAGTCGGTTAAATTAGAACCAAATAGTAACGGTTGAATAATAAAGTATGACTGAGCGGAGCTACTCATGCCGGGGAAAATTTGAACTTTGTAACTCACTCATCGGAGCTACTGATGGTTCGAGAAAATGTCGGATACAGCTTCAGTTCTCCGATTTCGTAGAGTGTCGCTGCCCAGCCAATTATCGCTTTGTTGTGCAGTTTGCAAAGCGTACCAACAACGGCCGCCGCTGTAATTTGGCTTCAACATTAATGGTTCTCGTTCACACTATTTAACACTAGTGCAATTATTTTATTACAGTAAAATAACCGTATTGCAGTTAAATATAGAGGAATATGCGCGGCAGAGAAGAATATAAATTGAAGATGCGTAGGCATTAAACGATCGAATGGCAACTTTCGCATTACATTTAATACCCATATTGTTTCCTACTGTAAGTCTGATTCATGTGCTCTGGGCTTCTCATTTTTTATCGACCCTTATTCGTATTTCTGAAACTCCCTTCAATTATAATATTAATCGAATGCCAGTCTATTTGCACTGAGACGCTTTGAAAGTTTAGTAATTGAGATATCTGTATATGAGAAGAATAATCACAATCGCAGTGAATAACTGACAATTGCATCATTAGCAATGGACTCTATAATTACTGTTCAAGGATTGCTGACGATTGCTATTTGTTTCGGTCAATGTGTAAAGTTAACATAATAGCGACCAATCAAGGATTCAGAAGGTTCGAAAGAACGGACAATTAAGAGGAGCAGAAACCAATCCTGCGTTACAGACACGGGCATGCAAGCATGAACTACACATTCTGTTTCAAGTACACCAAATCTAGATCAGGCATGTGGTCTGATTGAATAAATTAGAATGTTTGCTGAGATGGTCAAAGTAAGTAAAGACGAAAGTCAAACCTGCAGAACAGGGTGGAGCGATGATCACGTCCACGTTATCGTCGTTAATCAGCTTGAAAGCTGCCCCAAGGGCGATGGCATCATCGCATTTGTCGTCGTAATACACAAATCTGCAAATGAGCCGCTTTCCAATTTTCATTATCACTTTCAGTATGAAGCACGGTTACCGTATTTATTTGAATGCTACAATACCCGACGCGCACTCATCTATCAAATCGTTACAGAGCAAGTAAGATTGTGTGTTTTTCTGCTCTTTAGAGTGGAAAGTGTTGTTCTGCTGTATTTGCTTTAATTTATTCTTTAAAAAAATTTCGGAAAAAGTTTAAATCCAAACTCGTGCTGACTAATTTTCAAAGTGATCAAAATACAACAACATATCGCTCTATTGGAATACATACGGTAGTCCGCTTTTCGAAGCGATTTTAGCAATATTAGTATTTGCCCTCAGGTGAAACAAACGCAACAATGAGGTCTCCTTAATAGAACCAAAATGAAGTAAGGTGCCTTTCAGTCTAATTTCCTGCTCTTATCACACTATCCTCATGAAGGTAGAGCCGCGAGATGACATGAAATTCAATCAATAAAGGCAAAAATTAACAGATAACTCTTAATACTGGACCACGGCGAGGGAAACTTGGACAAGGTCAAACTAAGTGCATATTTGAATTGTTGAAACAAACAATCAAACACGGCAAAAACGATAAAATTATTAACGTACTCCCATTCTACTTGATCGAGCATGTGCTCTGCGTTGATCCGGTCGAGTGCGATCGTGATGGCGGCCGCGCTGGTCGAGAAGCCGATGATGGGCTTCAGGACGGTGTTGTACATCGGCATCAGCATGCCCACCTTGATATGCACCTTTTCGCTCTTCACAAAGCTCTTTGCGAGGAGGAAAACGATGATGGAAAGAAACCATATGAAACGGCGACAGTTCGCAGCCATCTTCAGTGCGAGTAGATTGAACCGACGAGTGTGTTGACAAGCGCTCAACGACTATCGTTGAGCCGCTGAGCTCAGTAAATAATATTGAGAAGCTAAAACATGTGTTTTATTTCAACAATCCTACAGTTATGTACAAGTATTCAATCTGCAGAGATGGCAACTGGCAATTATTCCTGTTACATTCTAATTTATAAAGGTCGGACCCGGACGCGCTCGTTAGCTACTGTTGACCACGTAGGTCATGAAGATCTTTACTCAGAACGTATTACGTATGAAACTGACGACAACCAATATAATATCTAATAATTTTCTATGCTGTTGATGTTTTTGTGAGACGCTGACAATCGTCGACTGATATCTATTCTCTCTCGTTATGCAATACAAGCATGAATTTCTCTCTATCTCTCGTTACATGTCTTCCTTACGTATATGGTGGGTGTTGGGGGGAGTAGGAATATCGGAATTCATTCCCGAGAAATCGACCATATCACATTGCTTCTGTGACGTTTGGGACAATTACAGTGAGGAGGGAAGCTCACAGTGAAGCATCTCAAAATGTCAAGCTCGCCTGCATGCCTGATTGACTGATGACAAAATATTCGCAGAACGTAAATTCATGTACAAAAATAAATACACATGTACTATGTAATGACGAAAATTGATTTTTTTCAACTTTTATCCTACTATGTAGCGCAAAAATCCGAAAAGTTTTGGATAAATCAAACGGTCACAAACACTGGACAACCTTTTTCGAAAATTAAACTAGATGATTTGAGAAGAAAGTGAACTCACTAATCTATGAGTGCCACCGAGTCGCAGCAGATATCACAGATCAGATTAAAGTCTATAATGGAACTGGATTTCTGGACATAAGAGGATTGTAATAAGCCTCATTTCTCATAGATCACCTTCCTTTGGTCAAAATGTGAGATGCATAAGACCCATGTGACACTGACAGTGCTAAAACTGAATGAGATGTGCTTTATCAGGAAATCGTATATGAGCCACGCACAAAATTAGCGCGAAAGGATGTCGGCATTGTCCTTAATTTTGGGTTCTTTTGTCACGACAGCTGTTAACAATACTTCTTTTGGTCTAATTGCGTAGTATCTCAATGTATAGTGGTCATAAAGCCTCAGGTACTAATCAGATGCTTTCACTGCACATGAAGGCTCAGCTGACACAATCCATTTTGAATGATTTTTGAGTCTTAACTTCAGTGATTCACTGGCAAGTGTTGATGGATGTGCTAACTGCCAAAAAAAAGTTATGAGGGCGCGGAGGTGAATACGTTTCTTCCAGATTTTTGGTGGGTTCCCAAATTTCGGCCGCTTTGGTTCAAGTTGGGAGGGGGTAACTCCCAATATAATATTTATGAAACGGTTTTTCCGCTTTTGTTAACAAAATCTTTATTGAGACAGCAGTGGGCGCTTGGACTATTATAATCAAAATGATTTAACTTGTGTCACATTACTTATTCTGACTCAATCGTAGGAGAAAAACTGAATTTATAGTATTCAGCTTATGCCTTCAAATCGTGAAGAAGTTGTCTGCAGTTTTATGCAATGTCCTCGAGAATCAGCGCCTTCATAATTAATGCTGCACATATCTGGGCAAGCTTGTCTATATGTCTATGCCAATAGCGTGTCTTTATCTCTTGCATCCAAGACTCTTCATACATACAAAAACTTCCAAGACCCAACACAACCCAACAACTCGGCACGGGCAACTCCCCCTCCTCCCCCCGCTCACTTTGCCGCTTGTTCAGTGATCCGTAATTGATGTGAAAAACTTAGCATTGTAAAGAAAACAAAAGAACCACTGTATTGATCGTTGTGTGTGCACGGTCGTCAATAAACAAAGCGTTGTGAGGAACTGAGCGAAAGAGCGAGTTATTTTGCACGGATTAGCAGTGTTCTGCAAACGTTTTTCATTGACGTCAGAGACCCATTATGTTTAAATTATTTTGCTTCAAGTTTCGAAGCGCAAATAATGCAAACATAATGACACACTACTTGCAGTCTATTTCTGTTTCGAAAGTTCGAAGGACATACTGATTACGAAAAGCGGAACTTCTTGCAAGTGTTCCAAATACTTGATAAATTTTTGCTTTGGAATAATTAGTTGATCAACAGCTATGCTGAAGCGAAGAAAGCTGGTATTTTGCCTTTGCGTAGCCACTCTGGTCAATTTATTTACTCCAACTACTACAGCCGCTATTGCAAGTGGGAGTTACCTTTTCAGTTTCGTTGCAGTGCGTCATTCGTACCTCTCTGAGGCATATTTCATATAACTATTGAGAATTAAGAATTGGGGGACTGAGACTAAGGTGCTGACAATACGGAATTGAACCCCGATTACTCAATTCTCAATAGTATTATGAAATAGGCCCCAGATTATGCACCATCCAGTGCCTTTGTGAATGATCCTCTGTTCGGCACTTACATATTGTAGATTGCACGTGTTTGTACACAATTATATTGATACTCCGCATGCAAGCGTGTACAAATACTTGCAATCCATGTATGATGCGTAGTGTTTGGAATGGACTTGGAATGGACTTTGAATGGACTGAACTGCCACGGTTGTTGACGCGCCTAATACTCTCCAACTTATGACAGCTACCTAAACAACAGAAATGCGAATTCCTGTCAAGCAAAAATCTCTGATAGATACTGATTGTCCATATTCATAAAAGCACAGCAGATCAAACCTCTTCGATACCTATAGCCCACTTCGGGTTGATACGAAGTTTTGTCTTGGAAAAAATTTGAATTTCTCTATCAATCACTGCTCTTTCAGCCCAACAATCATGCCTCGCATCAGCGAATCCGAACATATTTTACAACAATACTTGCTACATACTGCTTGCTACGTCGGTCAACTTTGCTCAAGCGATGACAAAATGCACTGAATTTGACGGCGGATGTTTAGTGCATGTAACTTGCACATATGAGAATCTGACTTCATGTAACTCGGGAGCGGATGGTTTGGGTTTCGTTCTCAAACCACTGTGGGCTAATGTAAGTGCATTCCATTCAGTAGACTTCGGATGAGACTGGAACTAGGACAAAAGTGATTTCGCCTTCCGGCGGTCAAATTGAGCAAAATTTTTCGTTCCAATGCTAAAAGTGCACTAAATTCTCAACAGCTAAAAATAGCGTGTAAATTTTGAGTGCGTACTAAGTTCGTTTATACGACGGGATTATGCATTCCTGAGTGTAGCGGGATTTCCTGAGTTCGAACTTCTCGTCTCCCAAGATATTTGGTACTACATATATATGGCAGACATGGGCACCGGTTTGGGCTTGAGGGGTTATGGTCGACTGTCCGGGTGGGTTATACAACCCACCAATAGGATGACCAAGGGGCTTGGGTACCTTATTATAGCAAAAATATTTTTCGCCCCGTCTTGGCGACCTTTTTTTAAGAAAAAAGGTCTTTGTCGCCAGGCCAATTTTCGGCCTCCGAAAACACTGTACTCCCCCCTTCTCATTGAAAATTTTCTCATAACCCCCATAACCCCCACGCCCCTGTCTGATATATGGGTAGCGCACATGAGAAGCCTATTTCGTAAAACTGTTGCTACTACTATTGACCAATCACTGCTCTTCCGCTCTTGCCGCAATTGTAAGTATAACAGTTTAATGAAATAGGCCCCAGGACGCGCATCCCTGCGACAATAGCAGCCACAAATTCGTGTTGCAGGTTTCGAATGTGAACTACATTTATACTGGTTTGCGACAGTTTCCTCGAAACTCATCGGACGAGCCGAACAAGGAATGGTACTACGTCATGCCTGATGGTACCAAAGTGCAACCGGAGGTCACTCCGCCGTGGTATCCTAGTGATCCAACCAGTGCTGGTTTGTTTTGTTCCTTTCGCTTCTTCTAAAAAGTTGACAAAGGCGATTTTTTCAAGTAGCGTTCCGCATTTCTATTTCTTCATGGTTCGTGTACAGTGAAGATGATATCAGATGGTAATTGACTACTTGATATCAATATTTTATTGGCCCTATCATATCGAGATCGTATTAGCAGAGTATGAGATTCTGGATATCTCCGAGAAAAATATTTTTTACGCGTGGCAATATCAGTGTGTATGGCCGGTGGTTCCACTCGTGCGATCGCCATGTAATTAATTGCCTGTTAAGCCAGAGAACTATCTATATATTCCTCCTCCATATTCCACATGGTCTTATTTCATGAAACTATTGAAATCCCACCTGCGGGGAGGCACGATGATTGGTCATTTTCCGGTTAGTTCCAGTTACTTCCGATTTTCTTACCGATCGCTGCGCTTGCCGCAATTGTAATTACAGCAGTTTTATGAAATAGGCCCTAGATATCGATCGTGCCCGAACGTTAATAAAATAAATGATGAAACAAAACGTAATGTTTATAGAAGTTTTTTTAGCTGACTGCGGCGCTTTCGGCCCCCTTGGATATTTACGTTCTGTGAGTTGCTCGACAGTTCAAACATCACTGATATGCCAATATAGAAACGGTAATGATGTTCTTTTCATTTTTGTTCTTTTTTGAATCAGGTGAGTAGTGACGCTACATTTTGTGTGTAGCGTTTTGCCTCATCCATATCTTATTTCTTGCACTTGCACTGCACTTTTTCTTGCGCTGCGAGCAGGACGTTCCAGTGCATGCATTTTTAATGCGATGCTTGCAAAAATATGATCAGCTGATTCAAAATATGACATTTCGTATCCGGCTTTGCGACACTGCTCAACTGGACACAATTTCTTGAAACAGAAAAAGATTTGCTGACTATTCTTTCTACTTCTTTTCTTCCAACGTCTGCATTTTGCGAGATCTGATAATTCTCAACTTGTCCGCACACGAATCGTCCATTTGACTGCAGAAGATAATCTTTTGTGATATTGACGATTAATTTTTGGAGTTGAACTGCTACTGTACCGTACGTTGGTCTGGCTAGTGTGACATTAATTGCGCTAATCGATATTGGCTAAGTATTGCTAGAAAGTTTCAATCATAGATATTGTTGCTGATGATCAGATTTGGTGTAAACGCCTCGAAATGACCGTAAAGATCGATAACATTGAAACTTGAATCGCCGATGGTTATTGATGGCCAAATTCGAGTCACTGCTTCTCTTTGCTGTAACGCCCATGACAGTTGATTCGATCAATACAGGATGCTAGTTGACGATAGCTTTGCCTGTGTAAAAGGGTGTAGCTTTGCTTTGATTGACTAACCGTCATACCTCTTGATTTTTAAAGCGACATGAATATTGTGTTGATTATTTAAAAGCTCATTTGTGCCAATCTTGTATGTAGTTAGATATTTAATTTTTTAGTTGCAATGCAAGTGCGCTTCAAGTTGTATTTCTTCAACTTCCTATTTGTTTGGAATACATACAGCTAAACGATCATTTATTCAACCATTACTCACTCTTTGGGTGGTCACTAATCACGTGACGATGCGGAAAACATACAACATTCCAATAGTATGCGATAGTACTCGAGCGGTTTTGTCCAAGTTACGGTAGCGTCGCAGCGTTGTTGATATCGATGAAGCACACAACAGTCGGCATTTCTTTTAAAGCCGGCTGGAGGAAGCGCGACGATTCGCCAGATCCATTAGCCGAGACGAGCAGCAGAGACGCACAGCAACTTCTTCGGCATATTCTGCATTCTGCGTGGAATTATTGATGCTTTCGATGACGGTTTTCCTGCGGTCGGATCGGACGACGTCGCGTGCTCGCTCAATCGCCGCTTCGCAGCCGTTCCGTCGACACAGCACTAACCGTTTCGCTCTCTGCCAACTGCCCCCACTTTCCGACGACACCGCGCCGACCGTCGATCATTCATCGGTCGCCGCCCATCAACACGCTACGGTGGACGCTTCCACGCTCGTCGATGTAGCGTAGCACTTGGTGGTACGACTTTTATTTCTCAATTAGTTCGTCTGGTATTGATGAAATTTTGCGCTCTGACTCGAAACTAAACCGAAAAACAATGGGAACTTTCGCCCGCCAAGGATGAAGTGAAAGTTTTTTAAATGCGAGCCTTTATAAAGCCTTTTTCGATGTGCGAGAACCTGGGTAGGATGACGAAAAACTCGGATATGGAATCGATCAAGCCCTGATGTTTACTCTTAAGTGACGTTTAGACTTAGGGTTTAGACTTAAGTGACTTAAAGACTTCGTGCTTCGGGCTCTGCAACTAAAATTGACACCGTTTCCGCTTTAGGCGACCGCCGCCGTTTCCCTCAAAAAATTCAATCCCACTTTGACCGAGTTCGGATGCACGTTGACTGCTGCGGGCAGAATGCGCTCAATTGTCCAATTGTTTGTTCAGTATTCATTCGAGACTCCAATTTGAAATAAATATGTTTGTCATCAGCAGCAAATTCTTAGAGATCTTTTGTCTGCTTGCTGCCACTGTCTTCCTTCCGTCTTTACTTTTGCTCTTTGGTCTTTTAACCATGTTTTCAGACTAAGAATATTGATTCCCCTGTGACCGTACGCTGAATTATTTAGTAGAATAATAAATCTAAACCGAAACTATTATTTGAAAACGTTTAAAACTAGTTTCTAAACCTTTCTGAATCTTTCTTTGCACATAACGGCCGATTCACGAGGTTAAAATTGATCGGTAGGGACAGCGACCGTTATTATTTTCCCTCATTTCGGTGCCTCTGAGAAATTTAATTTATTAATTTTTGGCACATTTTAATCAAAGCGAATGCTAATTGATTGATGAAATGCTAATCAGTTGACGAAAAATCAAAGAAAACTTAGTTCTTAGAGAAGCGAGTGTCTTTAGTATTATGCTGCGGAAAGAATATTTTGCATTTGACCGCAACAATATTACCGAGCATATCTTATCTTTCTGCGCAAGTGGTAATAATGTGCCAGGGCGGGTAGCGCGATTGCAGCTCTGCGCCCTGATGAGAACTTGACGTGTGTTTAGGTGAACTGCGGCGGTCGAGCCATGTTTTGGCTCTACTACCTCTGTGTAATCATTGTGGCTTCGAGCCGGTATGTTGCGGATGGAAGTCGACAGGGAGATGGCAACTTCGGCAGTCTCAAGCTGTGCCCGCCCGGTAAAGAGCAGTTGCAGTCCCCATTATAGATAAGTGATGGAACGAGCATGGAAAGAACACCCAATGCAAAACTGGGGCCAAAGTGACTCACCGTATTTATTCTAATTCGAGCATATGTGCATGTGCTGTACATTGAGCATTAGATTCCACTTTTGGAATAGATTTTTGGATGATAAGCCATCATTTTATATTATTGAGAACATGGCTTACACTTGGTTCAGTAAGTTAAAAATGACTAAAACTGCCGAACAGAGTCGAAATCTATAGATTATTGAAGAATACAGCGAAATACTAGTGGTGATCGAAAAAATATAAGCAAAATCTAATTTTAGCACATGTGCTTAAATAAGTACAAATACGGTATCTAGGGTCGCGTTGAAAACGTGCACAATAGACCTCACGTGAACGCACATTTTCGCACGTGGCTCACTCGTCACTTTATCGTCATTCGGCCCGCAGTTTGCATTATGCCGCGGTTATTGTCTCCTGCTTTCCCGAGGAGGTAAAAGCGGTGACCTTAAGGAAATTTGTACTGCGTGCAGGGATCCTCAGCGGCATAGCTCAGTCCAACTTTGATCCAGAGATTGAGGGCACAGCGAGTATCCCTCACGCTTTTACCTTCATGGGAAAGCGGGATAAACTATGAATGCGTCATGACGCGTTAGCCACGTGCATGACGTAGAGTGCACGTACCATCACTTTTCAATCACGGGGATGCTATATTATTCATTTTTCCACCATGAACCGAATTTTGTTTATTAGGTGGCGCCAGCTTTGTCGAAGCGTGGTCAATGGCGTGCACGATGCGGCGAAAAAGGCGAAGCGTCGACTTTGAAGGTAGGCGTCATCATACCTGTAACCAGGGGGGTCTAGGGGGGTCGGACCCCCCCCCCGAGAAGGTCCAAACACCCGTTACAGGTATGGGCGTCATATACAGTATACAACAAATGAACGAAGCAAGCGTGCCAGATTTTTGATAATTTTTGCAATGTGGGCACGTTGAGATAGGGCGGACTTCGCCAGAGTGATAAATATAGAAAAAAATCATAAAGTTTTTGCTCGGCTTTTTGCAAGACATCAACATCATGCTGCGCTAAACGCATTTTCGACTTGCTTATTTGGCATTCCATACGATTACGGCTCTAGTAGTAGGTACAAAAGAAAGAATACAATGAACACTGGTCATCGCACATTGCCCGAACCAATTTCTTTTGTTTGGGATTACTCTCACCTCTGTTGCATGCAATAGAAATAAGCGTGGGGTCTTCCTCTCTCATTTGCAGACGGACAAAGCATACGGACGCCGGTTCAATTCCGGTCAAACTCCTACCACATCAGCCAGTCGACGATGCCAAAACAGAACGACGGTCGACATGGGTTGGTGAAAAGAAATCCGCAGAAGTACCGGCCGGCGACGCTAACGGAGATAATGCGTATTTGCTGCATGCGCGGCTGCGAATTGGTCGACTTGTGGGCGTACTGTGATCCGTTTGGGCCGTGGGACTCGTAAACGAATGTACCGCTCAGTTTGTCGAAGAAACGTGACATTTTGTGGCTTCCATCAAGACGATTCGCACTTTACGTTTGCAAAGTTCACCTGATAAACTGCTTTTAAATCTAGATTTCCTTAGCGGATTACAATACAAACTTGGGTAATTGAAATGCTGACGTTGTGACAATAAAATGGTTGTATCCGTGGAAGACGTTCACCTCATGCGTCGGGGTTGGTAACAAAGGGTAGCGTATTTTTCAGAAAAAAAGAATTAGAAAAGCAGCTGACACAATGGATGTGCTACACGAGCTATCGAGCAAGCAAGCAGTGAGAAGTTCTGCTGAGTTATAGCGGATGAATTGCGTCCAAACCAAGCAAAATTTTGTCGCAACTTGCTCTCTCACTGCTCGTGCGTTGTAACCACTGAACGCTCTTGAGAAGTTAACTACCGGACCAAGAACAGCAAGGCGTTGCACCCTCCCCCAGATTTCAGTACTGTACTTCTGCGGATTTATTTTCACCAATGAATGCCGACGCATTATCCTCGGGCCCCCGACCTTACGTAATAGTGGAGGGGCCCCGGCAAATCGAGCTTCGGGGGCACACTCCAGTAATAGTGGGCCCCCAAAGCTCGGCGTGCCTCGGGTCCCCAGCACCCTTGATCAGGCCCTGCATATCTTGATAACATATAATTTTTGACAATAATGAAAAACAAAAAAATTACATTTTTGTGCGCTTTCACCGACTTTAGAAGTCCAGGAACGAAAATCTTCTAATTAGCCAATTCCAAATATCTCTTCAGAAATAGCTTTTTGGCCTCTTGTCTCGTCAATGACTTGAGACGATAAGCCTGAATACCGTAACTTAACCGGCGGCGACGGCTAAAGCGCTCTTTTTAACGGCTTATTTCGCAATAGTCAAGCTATTCAAACAGCATATACTTCGGGGGTTTGCGTGGCTGAGTGCATCTTGTGCGATAGCTGTGCTGAATATTGAGGGTGATTCTGCTTTCCTGCTTCAATCGACCACCGTTAGCAGCATTTTGGTAGACCTAACTTTGCAGCTGCTGAAGGTCGCAATTCAAATGTGAACAAGAACAATGCCGAGTAAGTCTGGCACTGATAGTTACTTTTGATATCGACCTATCGAATAATAATGCAAGTTTACTTTTATATTCAGGTAAAGCAACAAAGAAACGGCGTGACGAGGCGCGACAGCAACAAGTGCTATCACCAGATTTGCCTGCTAGCATACCGATTGCTTCCAACACCGCTGGTAAATTCTACGAGTTGTTACCGTTTTCATTTGCAATATGACGCTAAACTGTTTGGTACAATTGTTGGCGATAGATGCTTGTGTGTATTATTTAATTAAGGTTCTGCAATTAATTTCAGTCGCGTCTTCTAATTCGCTGACAAAGATCGTTGTTGCGACACATACCATTCAGTATCATTCATGCAACACATTCAATAGCTAAGATAGGCATATTGTTTTTTACTTGATGACATTTTATCGATTTTGCAGGTAGTCGTGAGGATGATCTGTTCAAGCAGTTGGCGAACAAGACGGAAGAGTTGTCGGTCGCCGAGCAACAGAGCGGCGCAGTATTACCAAAACGCCCCGACGATGGCGGCAAACTTGGCAGCAAAGAGCGCCTGATTACTAATCATGTGATGGTCAACTACACGCCATTCAAAGTGCTCCAGTACGACGTCGCCATTGGCCGATTCGACGATCGAAAGCGCAAGGAGGGCGCGCCGAAGAAGGAGTCGAAGGACCGAGGGGTACCCATCAAGAAGAGGTCATTCATTTTGTTGAAAAACGGGAAATTTGTTTGGGCCGCGGTTTTGGTGTCTATATTTGTCCTCATGTGATCGAACTGATGAAGCTGTGAGTTTTTCGTAATGCTTTCGTGTTTTCTTAATTTAGATTGCTACGTTATTTATTTCTAATTATTTTTTCTTTTGCAGAGAGGACTTAATGTTGATATTCATGGAGTTCGTCAGTCGCTATTCTAACGTTTTCGGCGACGCGAAAACGGCCCAATCTCGGTTGGTTTATGACCGAGTTAAGTTTCTCTACACCTTCCCACAACTGAACATGGAAGAAAAGGTAACGCAGACATTTCAGTTTCATACGTAAGATTGCTATTGAAATTAAAAATTTGAAACTATTTCCTTTGAAAGTAAAGTAGAATCGAATTGCATCTGTAATATCCAGTCCAGTAGTGCCGCTCAATATAGCTCTTTGCCAAATTAAAGATGAAATATTAGAGACCTCTGTATAATATTTTCTCCTTTCAGACCGAGCTTGAGCTGCACTTGGCGGGGAAGTTCACCGAGCGGGACAAAAAATGCACCGACGACGTTGACTATTTAATGAAAATCAAGCCCATCGGCCAGGTCGAGTTGACCGACTTGAAGACGGCCTACATGGCCAATCGCTTCAATCGCAACCGAGACACCATGCAACTGTTGGATATTCTATTCCGTCAGGGCTTCTTCTTCGAAAAGTTAGTTTGCTGATGATTAATTTTGATTTCGACCTTGGTTGAAGGCTTACATTCCGTATCCCTAATCGATCTACTGTTGCGTTAACTATTCCGGGTGCTTTTTTGTAACTTAACACTGTCTATGTCTGATTACCACTCCAATAGTGTTATTGATCAGAACATTGATACTTCAATATTTTAATGACGTTTGCGTACTTTCTCGCTCGTTTGGCAATGTGGCAGAGCAGTTGAGAATCTGCGATACATTCAAGACTTCTTTTTTAAGCGACAATTTCACGGTGTTTGGACGAAGCCTGTACAACCCGTCAGACCTCCTGGATCTCGGCTGCGGTCGCGAGCTGATGCGCGGCTTTTATCAATCGCCGCATATCGTCTCCGGTTGGAAGCTGACGCTCAACGTTGATCGTAAGTGTTTTACTATTTCCGGTGGGGTATTAACCACTGCTGTTGCTTTGCATTGCGCTCAAATCTGAAACTAACCTCTAAATTGCAGTAGCTGTCCATGTAGCAGTAGCTTGTGTTTTCGTAAAATACCCATGTTGCACATTTCCTATTGATTATTTAATTAATTCGTGAAATTTGCGATAATAATTGCGATAGAAATTTCTCCTTCTCTCGCAATCAAGTGTCCGTTGTGTGACTGTATGACAATGCTTCTTTAATTTCGAATGGAATATTCGCCAAACTTCATTGTTAAACAAAGTAATTTTGGCGCAAATTTATAGTTGTTGCATCGGCGTTCTACAAGTACCGCGAGCGACCGTCGCAGTCGGGCATCGACTTTGTCTGCGAACTGCTCAAAATACAGCCGTCGTCAACAGCTCTCGATGAGCGTCAGCTGAAGCAACTCGCCAAGGAACTCAAAGGTACATTTCAAACTACTGTTGTCAGAGGCTCATATTGCATATTGTAAGAGTGCTTAAATTGTAAGGGAAATATACTGTTTGCAGGCATAAAATTCAAGAGTACGCATCTGGGTCACTCCTTCATGTGCACTGGACTGGGCCCGACTCCCGCCGAGCACAAGTACGTGCGCCTTTCTTTTTTGCTCAGTGCAATTCCATTTGACATTTTCATCTTCATTGTCATATGTCTGGTCATCAGCTGCATGTTGTGTGTTGCGTTGATGTGGTGTTTCTTAGCTTAGATCTGACTGAAGCATTGCTTTTCTTTCTCCGCTTGACTATTGTTTTTTTATTGAAGGTTCGAGTGGAAGGAATACGACAAAACTATGGGCGTTGTTTCGATGGTCAAATACTTCAAGGAGAAGTACAACATCGTGCTCAAGTGAGTCGCGCCTGTTCTCTTGATTCGTGAACATAAGCTGCAGGTCTTAAAGGGGGTCATTTGTAATACAGTGAACTCTGCTTGAATGATCAAACTTGCTCTGTTACCGCACACTGATTGTTTCTAATCCGCCTTGGTTAACCGCAGTTAGGTTATTGTGTTTCAGATACCCGCACTGGCCCACATTGCGCAAAGGTCAAAAAGAGCGCAATCATCTGTTTCCGATTGAAGTTCTCACCGTCGCCGAGCGCCAGCGAGTCCCAAACGGAAAACTGAACGATGTCGACCACTCGAACATCATCAAGGTGTCACTTTTGATAATCGTTCAAATAAAAATTAGCTATTTTCATTCTGATGAATTTTTCACTTTTTATTAGCGGGGTATAGGAGCAAATATTGATTGGAAGAATACTGCATAGCAACAAGAATAACTGCTTGCTTTTCTGTTGAAAGCGACGCTTATATGAGCGCCAGGGAATATGATAGACGATATGACAAGCACTCTTTGCATTCTTAGAGATTTTTTAGATGACCGACGATTGGGCTGAGATTGAATAGGATGATTTTTAAGTGCCTTATGCATTGCCTCTAACGGCAGTACAGTATCATTGTGAGTTTTGTTTGCAGGCGACGGCCGTGCCTCCAGATGAGCGGAAGGCGAAGACGCTGGCTGTTCTGCAGCAGGCCGACCACAACGCGCATTCGGCACTCAGGAACTACGGTCTCAGTTTGAACATGAATCTGATGGAAGTCGACGGACGCGTGCTCAACCCGCCGTCTCTCCAGTACAAGGTATGTTTGCTTAGCACAACGAACTTTACTATTCCATCTGTCCTCTTTCAAGTTGGGTGACAGCATGATTCATATGAACGTACAAGCTAGTAAATTGTACTTTACGATAGCCAATCGCGTTGATTGTTGCATTTGCCGAAGATCACGTGGAAAACATGCGAGAAGGTTTGACACAGTAGCTGAAACGCTGCAGGGCAATAAAATAGAAATCGCATTGTTGCAAAGAAAATGTCATCTACAGTATATGCTCAATGTAGTTGTGAAATCTCCATTCTTTCAGCAGTCGCAAGCGATTCAGCCGATTGGCGGCGTATGGAATATGGCGAACAAGCGATTCTTTCAAGCGATGCCCGCGCCGCTCCAACGCTGGGCAGTCATCGTCGTTCAAGACGATCAACAGGGCGGTGTTGGTGGCCGTGGCAGAGGTCGAGGTGGTGGCGGTTACCATGGCAATCGTGGCGATCAAGCGCTGTCCGACGATGAAGTTTGGTAAGGCGGCTTAATTTTATACATGGAATGGTCGATTGTATCTATAGTACATGAATTTTTGATCGAAGAGGGTGAGCAGCCAGTTCTATTCAAAAAATCATTACATTGCGGCACTTGAGCAAGATTACGAGTTTTCGCTGCCATCCGCGTGCACGGGCCGATAGCATACAAAATGTCTTCGGTCAGTGTCAGTAATTACCCCCATTGCCCTATTACGGTGGTGCAGTTTTAAATTGTTAAAGTTGGAGAAAATTTCTGGCTAGCTGAATAACACAGTACTGCATTGTCACTCAGTGGCGGTCGATGCAAACGGCTCTGTAATAAAGATAATATAATATTTCAGGGCGTTCTTGGAGCACCTGGTGGAGGCTGCGGGCGCGCTCGGCTTGCAGCTGGCCAAATGCTCGCAGCTGATGAAAACGACCGAACGTCAATTGGACAACGCGTTCGCTTCCCTGATGAAGCGGGACGGTCCGGCGCCGCAGTGGATCATGTCGATAGTACCGAAAAAGAACTCTGCGCTCTATGGTGCGTTATGCCAGTCTTTACCTTCTACCCAAACATTTCATTGAGTGAACGCATGTAACACTGCGACCGAATCATGAAACTCGCGAAAGCGATATTGCCCTTTTTTGCTGTTACACCCTAGTTCCATTTTGACAATCCAATGGTCGCCGGCAAATTAACGGGCCCCACATGCAACGCGCTTGGCTAACGTCTATTTTATTATAATTGCCGCTTGATCAACTGCGCCTTTTCCTTTGTTCGGAGACTTGGCTGTTCGCGCGTTATTCAACAATGCGCCATAGACGCTTTGCTATTGTAGGCAAATTGAAGTTTCTTGCCGATACGACGTACGATGTAGCGCTATCGAACATCGTGGCTGGGAACGTCCGCCGCGTGCTCGCCTATCCGATGAAAGAGCGCAGTCTGCTGGCCAACTTCTGCCTCAAGCTGAACACCAAGTTGGGCGGACTGAATGCCCAGCTCACCGACGGCGCCGATCCAATGAAATTGTAAGCGCCGCATGTTTTTGTTTGCGAACCTTAGATATGTAACCGTTCTACCGCTCAAATTGAATCAATCGCTTTCCGATGATCGATAAAAGTTGTCGGTAACTCCATTACTTACTCTACACTCCGAGAATCGAAGTAGATTGTATTGCAACAACGCGATGCTTGATATAATTAGTGCTTTAACATATGACGGTTTAGTGTCGGCAAGCTGATGGGCGGTCGTCCGGTCGTCTTCTTCGGCGTTGACGTCACTCATCCTGATGCCGGCGACAAAAAATCACCCAGCATTGCCGCGGTCAGTCTGCAGTGCTGCATTGTCAGCATTTTATTGCTGAACACTCTTTAAATATCTAACAGTTGATCAATTTTTGAGAATCATGCAGACGTTTATGTCAAATATTGCAATAATTTCAATTCCAATCGTTCACAGCAACTGACAGTCCGGCTTGTTTTGCAGGTTTGTTCGTCGCTGGACCAAATTCCGCACAAGTATAGCTGCGAGGAGGTGATAATGGAGCACCGCGTTGAGATCATGCCCATCGAGACTCTCTGGCCGATCATCAAACAGCAGTTGATCAACTATTTTCGCAGCACCAAACTGAAACCCGTCAATATTGTGTACTATCGCGACGGTGTCTCGGAGGGACAATTTCACGAGGTATTTGTTTTCTTAGGGTTGTTGTTTTGCAAAGATGGAAAAATGTTTTACGAGTAATACTCACCTTTGACACCCTTATTTTGTCTGAAAATTGTAACCGTGTGGTGGTAGTACGATGATGCCGTTCATTATACTCTATTACTGTATTCATCACTTTAGCCACCTCCGTTATCACCATTTTCCTGACCGACTCGCCTAATTGCTGTTTTCCGCTTTATGGCTTTCTTGTTCTTCATGTTCTGCGGCTATGCTGAAATGTTTTCAACCGAAAACGTTATTCCAGCTGTGGGCGAAAGAATTGGCGGCGATTCAGAGAGCGTGCGAAATGCTGGAGCACGGCTACCAACCGAAGATCACCTTCGTCGTCGTCCAAAAGCGCCACCACACGCGACTCTTTCGTAAAGATGTCCATAACACAGCTAAAAATACGGTAAGCTTTACATTCATGACATCTGCATGGGTGATTCTTTAATCGCATAAAGAAATGACATTCATTTGTTAACGCTAGCCCGATGGGCTGACATTTAACTTTGAAATATACTTCTTTTGGTGTCAAACGCATATCATCATAATCGTCCTGTTGCTTCGAAAGCATTCGATTCAAAGCGTTGAAATTTTAATTGCAGTTTATTTAGCTGTTGGAAACAGAGGCGAAGTTGTGTGGATTTAATATTTCTGCGTTGCTAACTGCCCTATGATTTTGGATCGCTGTTGATGCAGTTTTTCTGTTTCTAGGAAAAGAATGTGCGAGCTGGGACGACTGTTGACACAGGCGTTGTTCATCCGTTCGAATTCGACTTTTTCCTTTGCTCACATCAGGGCTTGCAGGTTGGGACTTTGAATTAACAGTAGCAGATAAGCGATGATCTGATACTGCATCGAATGAGTGGATGAATCGAATGGATACTGTAATCGAATAATCTGATACTGTAAATTGTCTGCCGCTTGCCTAGTATGAACCATCTGAGACTATCTTTTTTAAGGCATCACTGTTTTATATAGAACGTTGCATTCGCATGCTTTAGTTAGTGCGTGCACTTCTTACCTTTTCTTTGTAGGGCACATCGAAGCCGACGCATTACCACGTGCTGTCGGATGACTGGGGCTACTCATCTGACGAGCTGCAGATGCTGACGTTCTACCTGTGCCACGCCTTCGCCCGCTGCACGCGCAGCGTCAGTCTGCCCGCGCCCGTCTACTACGCCCATCTGATCGCCTACCGCGCTCGCGTTCGTCTCATGGGCAGCGGCTTCGACAGGTACAACTATACAGTCGAACACGGATGCAAGAAACTCTTCCTCGTCGGAGAAATAGCTCCTTATATTGGTGCTCCCCATATACTTAGGCATGGACATCAGTTCAGGACCCCAATTTCTCATACGCGTGTGTCCCTTATAACCGTGCTCGACTGTAGTTCGCGTGGAGGCGGGGCAGACCCTTATTTGCCTAATAAATGGCTCATTCGTATCAATTTAATGGATTAGTCGACTTCATTGAACGTTGTTTGAATTTCAGTCAGTCAGATTCTGACTCGCCATTGACGGAGCAAGAACTGACCGATCTTGCCAAGATCATATCGGTCAGCAGCAAGACCAAGCAAACCATGTACTTTCAGTGATCTTTGATTGCTCTTATTGCCTCACTTCTTGTCCAATGTCAATACATTCAGTATTTTGCGATTTGCCGGTTCATATTTTGTGATACATTACTTTTTTGCCGTGCGATGCGCGCTTCGTGCCTGCTTCAGTGCAATACTCTTTTTATCATCGCTTTAATGTTGAGCAAGTTGAAAGTCATTTGCGATGCGCTGGAAGAATAAATCTTTGGAGTCATTCACAAATTGAGTCACATTGGGGGAAGGGTAGAAAGCACCTGTGACGCTCAAGAATTCATTACGTAATAACATTACAAATATCGATTGATTTTTAGGGTGACGTAAGGGGTCAAAAGCAGCGAACAATAGTGTGACGTCAATTATGAATCGCTCATTTGAATATTCTGCCGAGGAAAGTTCAATATCGCCTGCTATGCATTAGTTGCGCTTTCTTTGCTGACCAATTCCGCTTTATGTTTCAGTAGTGTTTATTTTTATGGGAGGATCTGTGATGCGTATATGCTTTTGTTCCTTGGTGTCTTTCATCCAATCTTCATTGTGTGATATAATTGTCGTGCCGTTTTGCTTTAAGGCTTTCGTGTAGACGCATACTTTCGTGCAGTACTTTCAGCAATTCGTACTCAACGAGAGGGAAAGAGAGGTCAGACACCACTGGAGTAATTGTTACTCGTATCAACCTACTGTATTCCGATATATTAATGGGCTTGAAGCTCTACTGGAGCGATGAATAGTTTCGAAAAAACGAAAGTACTTCACATAAGGCCTTTCTGGACTCTGTCAGCGGGAATGCGTATCTCTATGGCTTGACAGGAGCGACTTTTCGTTGTTGATAGGCGATATTTTTCTGGGGAACGTTGTTACAAGGGTAAGCCCGACCGAATGCGACCACATCTACAGCATTTGGTTGATCCCGTGCATTCAATGCCCAATTTCGGCGACGCCCATGCTTGATGTGAATTCATTGTAATGTTACGATGCGACACTATCACCTAAGTACGAGATTGCCATCGCCTCCAACGGCGAATCGATCACTATTACGAAAATTGAATGCGCGAAAACGGCGCGCGCCAAGTCCAGATTTGCCGCCGCATCGAGGAACAAAAGGGAGTGGAGAATGGCGATCTTGTCGGGCCCACGCGCGCCCGAGGGTCAATCCGATGGGTGGACAACGAAGATCGGACGAACGGGCCAGATCTCCCGACATCCTCGACTGACGTGTGTTATTCACCGCTGATGCGCTCCGGGAGTCGTCGAATCAGTCAATCTCTTGTCACTCTCGCCCATCGTCATGGTCGGCACATCGGTCCTTCTGTTGGTACTTTCAGTTTCGACGATGACAAGGTTGAAGCTTTTGCTGTTTTGCTGAGTGGCACTGGGTTTGGTTATGCTATTGCAGAGCTCGATACGAGCTATACAACCCTAAAACTTAACAGTATGTAGATGTTCGAGGGGCCTGGCTGGGTTATGTGGAAAATTGCGGTGCCCACTCGCCCGCCATCAGATGGTCGATCATCTGTTTTCCTCGAACATACTAAACTATTGGTTACCCAGCTTTTCATTTATCCCCTATTGATTACTCGTCTTCTTGCTTACGATCCAATATCCGAAATCAAAAACGAACGCAATAACTTAATACGAGGTGTAATTCTGGTAACAGACTTAAAGAAAGTTCAATTGTAGTTTTATACTAAAAATCGTAGTTCCTTTGTATTAGTACAAGTATCGTCTGCCACTATACACTCCCTCGTTTGTAGTCTGACCACGGCTGCGTTGTCCTCGTCAGCGCCGAACAAGCTGTTGCTATCGTGCTTCGAGTACCACGAGAACTACTGGATGATGGGCTTCGCGTTTCACACGGTCGCCATCGAGTTCAAGGACGACTGCTTGCGGCACTGCCTGACGTCGCAGATGCGCGGCGGCGAGACTTGTCGTAGCGCCATGCACCTACCGAACGACCAGGAGTGCGTGCTGGCCGAGCAGGGCCGCATCGACCGACCCGACCTCTTCGTCGCAAACGACCAGCGTGCCTTCAGCGTCAACTACTACGACAACAAGTGCGCCGACGCCCCAGTCAAAGGTTCGCTTCCTCTGTTACAGTACTGGCCAAAACTACTGGTTAATTGGCGCGCTGACCGCGCCCATGCATGACTGATTGGAGGTGACCCAGATTAAATGATGAACCGTTCAACCGTACCGGGAAAAGAACCTCAACCATAGCTAAAACTCGAAGCTAAAATCTTCGAGGAAATAAGTTGCTTATTTGCTCTCAATTTTACGATTCGCCAATTTTTTTAGGTGGTCAAGTGAGCGCGAAACTGGAAGGATTCAAAAGTGGTGCCGGAATCGTTAGGATGGCGCAGGACGTCAAGTCCAGGCAGGCGTACGTCTTGGCTGTACTTGCCGACTTGGAAGCAAACGAGCATTACGCAATTCATTATAAGACCACTGATGACGTCGCCAACGGCTGCTCCAATATCGTTGGCCAGCGGCGGACGAAAATGGACGATTCGACGACGATGTTGATGGAGTTGACCACGGACTACACGGGCATGGCCGTGCGGCCGTGGGAACAGCTGCTCGTCGACATCTACGGCAGCAACTCGCCGTTGAACAAAACGCTGTTGCTGCTCAAGCAGAGCACCA
>JAQGAX010000086.1:0-25481 GCA_034698105.1 Plectus exinocaudatus | reverse complement strand
TCTCTTACGTTGAAGCGTTGGTAATTCTGAGTTCTGACATTAGCGCGTGAATATTAGTCAAAAATTTTCGAATCGGGACCATCAAAATGAATTAAATTATCTGGTAATAAGACATTTTTAAAGTCTCCATCAGATACGAACACGGGGTATCGGGATCTAGGTGTATTCCCAGTCACACTAAATAGTATGACCGGATTAAAAATTTCTGTTGGTCATCACACCCGGTCAAAGGAAATTTTTCACTAAATGGAATCTAGTTTTGGAAAGAATTACATCATAATGCACCGGCCCGTGCCCATGTCTGATCCCCATTAGGAATTTTGACTCCTTAATGGACGAATTCTGAAAATGTTTGTATCTTTGTTGGTCAGTGACTCGCTCGCTCAGTGACTTCTGTATCTATATAAATTGTTGTGTCTCGCAGAGATTTATCAACTTCAATACTGTGCTTTTTTGTCTTTTGTTAAGTGACGGGGCGGCATAACTTAGTTCTGAGGTGTATTTTTCTTAAACACAAGACCATTGTCGCTTGACGCAACCTGCCCTGTTCTTCGATCAGACATATAGGACAGTTACTTCCTCTATTGGTCACAGATATAAATTTGAACGATTTTGCGATCTAAATTATGACAACTCACGCTTTAATATTATTCCTTGTTCCTAATGCTTAAGGAATGTTGTAAAAAAAACTCTTATCAAATTTATTGAAAGGTGAAAAGAGCAAAGAAAAAATAAATTACGATTTTGTTTCTATCGTTGTTGTACAATTTTGTAAGAATATGTGCATGTGCTACTGTTTTGGAATTGTTCTATTTCGCGGGTGCTAAGCGGAAGTTTTATTTGACTGCGTTTTTTTACAAAACTTATGATGGCGACTTTTAATAATTCATCTGGAGAGCGTTTATTTCAGACCTAGAACGTGTGAATAAAACTTTTCAAAGCAACTTAGTACGTTTTATTAAACCACAATGTTTGAAATAAAGATAAAACAAGTGACAGTGGAAGGTTTTGGCTATCGGCCATCTATCCATGCCTGCGACCGAACTAGGGGCACACAACAGCACAATACGATTGTGCTGTACTGGACAAGCGATGACCACCGTCACTGCCTGAGAAAGAGAACAATGGCGTCCTCCACTTTTGTAAAGATCGTTATACATCCTTTAAAGTGATTACTTTCTTTCTTTCTTTTACTCAAACCACAATGCACTCACAAAGTAACGACAATGCAAAGACCAGAACAAAAAATATGTTATGCATCACTGTGGCTGAGAGGAGAGGGCAGGATTTGGTGCCTCTCTCTGAATCTCTTAGATCTCGTACCCGCCTTAGCGTCGCTCTTGCTTACCACACACAGTGGGCATAAACTGTTTGGGGATACAGAAAGTAACTGTTCGAGTGCACAGAGTTGCAACTCTCTGTATAGGGAGGGGGCTATATTCCCCCAGGCCCGGATCAAAAGCTTAGAGGATTGGGGCATTCGTATATATTTATCAGTAGCTGAGCAGCCGGAGGCGCTCCTTACAGAGGAGGCGGAAACCTGCAGGCAATTAGTCCCTTTCCCTGTATATTCCGGGCCTGCGTACCAGACATGGACACGGGAGATGGGAGGCATCCCGTAGTCACCACGTCATCCCTGTATGGAGAAAATGCTAACAATAGGCCTTCCGCCAAACACAAAGAAAATAAAATTTACACTCGATAAAATGGCGATTTTTCGAAAAACTGACGTGGAATCTCCAACCGCCTGGCCGTGCCCTTCTGCTGCGTACCCTCATATCCCACACACCCATCTGTACATATAAGTATTTTTATCTTTTTTTGCTACTTGCCACGTCTTTGATGGATGGCGCCCTGCCAGCAACACACGGAAACCGCAGCGATCGGATTGGCGCGGTGCGTCAGCGTTTGCGCAGGCAGCGAGCGGGAGGTGCTTTACAGCGAGGGAGGAAGAGCGGCGAAGCGCAGTGTAATGAGATGGAGCGCCTGTCGGCACCGACCTATCAGCGTAGTGTCAGCCTGGCGACGGCTGAAATTGAACCACCTCGCCGGCGGATCAGCGATTCCGACTGACCGCGCGCCGCGGAGTTGTTACAATTTCATCTGACGTACGCCCGCCGCATCGTTCGAAATATTGTCCGTCGCTCTTTCATTGCAGCAGTTAAGAACGTAGCTAGTAGTGTTTGAAGAGTAATCGAATTTATTAATAAACAAGTATTAATAGTAATGGGCATCAAGTAATAAAATATTTGCCAATATTTGTGACGAATTTAGTTAGTATCAAATCTTATTTAGTGCTGCATTTTAGCTTATTTGTAGAAGTTTGACAATTTTTAATTTTATTTGTAAAATCGTAAGTAATTAGTTCTATTATTAATTCAAGTAATATAGCAATTCGTACTGTTGAAACACTGGTAGCCAGGGAGGTGCACTTAGTGGCACGCATCTTTTCCTCCGACAAATATGCCCCCTATCAAAATTTGATCCTCACCTTAGAAAAACAAGGATCCCACTTTTGAAACGGTCGCTGCGCTCCTCTGGAAATTCAATGCATCCTCTATGTAAATCGTGCCCTAACAGGTTTCAACTCTAGCTGCGCCCCTGGACGAAGCAGTTTGCATCGATCATTGACTTTACTGTTTGGAGATGTTGCGATAGCTGATCCGTGCC
Source organism: Plectus exinocaudatus (assembly GCA_034698105.1). Taxonomy (NCBI): domain Eukaryota; kingdom Metazoa; phylum Nematoda; class Chromadorea; order Plectida; family Plectidae; genus Plectus; species Plectus exinocaudatus. The sequence goes on along the minus strand of JAQGAX010000086.1, from coordinate 22,811 downwards.
ATCGGTTTTCGGTGATCAAAAAATGACGCGCCCATTTTGAGACCCAGGGGCGAAGCTAGGGGGGTGCTGGGGGCTCAGCCCCCCGGTTTTTTCGCCAGCCCCCGGGTTTTCCGCCATCTTCCTCAGTTTTTAGACTTTCAATTGGGCTAGCCCCCCTGGTTCCCCGAGTTGGCCCCCCGGTCTTCGAGGTGGCCCCTCCGGTGTACCGGTTCTAGCTTCGCGCCTGTTGAGACCCAGAGACAAAAAGGCGCACTTTTCTCTAGCGCTGCAGGCAAAACAAGGTATCGCAAAGGCGTCCTCTTGACGCCCTATTTTTGCTTACTTTTGCTCGACGCCGAGTGTACGTGCACCATGTGTACCGATTATGGCACGGAACAAATTTTAGTTAGATCTTGCCGTGTGCATTCGTTCTGAACAGCCTAAGAATTGCTATTAGCCGGGGAGCTATTTAGCGTGCTTGTAAATGGTATAGATTGGAGGTCGTCCCAACCCCCTCCCATCTATATGCATTCAATTGAATTTTAGCGTCAAGTCAGTGGAAAACATAATGAATCATATTTCTTTTGCAAACTGTGGTGTCTGATGACTAAAAATATTTTTGCACGCGGAATTCGGTTCTGTGCCTGTGAAAGTAGCTACGCTTGAATTCAAACCTTCCATTGGTTCTCTTTTATAGGCATGTGATTCAGAATTTATTGTTAGCACCGTGGTGTATGTGTCATTGCCATGCCTATTGCATTGGGGCTCGTTGTTATATGTGCCGTACTTCTTGCAGCTTTACTGCTGCTTAGCTCAGTTCTTTATATCTCTTTATGTCTCTAATCGTGAACATTACGATTCGCTATGTGTCAAGGTTTTGATTGCGATAATCTGCTTTAAACTTGCTCGGACAAGATTAGGTTAATTTTTTGAGTTCCAAGATAAGCAAAGATTTTCCATAGATCGGACTAATAATTTAGTCAGTTAACTTTTTGAATATTAGGATTAGTGTATTTTCTCTATCAGTCCGGCTTTCCGCTATTCTCTCATCTCTAACACTATTTCTCAAACTCCTAAAATCTGGTTAATTTGAAAAGATTCGAACTCATTTAAAGAACTTTATCAAAAATGTATTCCAAAAAATTGCAAAAAAGGTGCAAAAGAGTTCCTGGTGTGGGCACACAAATAACGCACAATTCCCTGGTACGGTGGCGCTTTAGAGATTAGGGCAGTATTATTAGGGAAAACAGATACTTCTTTCCACTAATAGTTCTTCAGATGCGTAGCAAAAGCTTCTTGTGAGATTAGTTTCAGTTATCTGCGTCGTGAAGCGCGCAAATTTATGATACATCGTTGAAATTTCAGATTTTTGTTCTTAAACAACAATCCAGAACGTTTGAGACGCACGAACATGGCAGATGCTAAAACATTCGTACGAATTTTATTCACATTATTACTTGAATTCTTCAATCCACCGAAGCAAAAAGTCATAAATTTATTTATGCATCTTCTCTTGAATCCATTAAATTTGTATTATTTGTATTATATGCAATTCGAAGGTACGAACTAACAAGAATGCGTTTAGCCGGTGCCGTATCGCAGCATATTAACTGAGAAGATCGAACCTGGACAAACATTAATCGTCCAAGGGAAAACTGTTGACACTGCAGAAAGGTAACGTTGGTTGTTGAGTGCTAAGATTGAACCACGACGTCCTGACGACTGTCACAATAGTAGTACAGGAGGACATGAAGAGAGGGGCGTGGGAAGTACTTTGGACCTACTTTCTCTATAGTCTTTCGGTCGACGGAAAAACGGTTTTCGCCCCATCATATCACTATGTTTTGAAAACCCCCGTTTGGCCGCCGCGCACCCTACCAAGTAGCTACCCGCGCTCGTGAATGGTCGTCACTAATGTATGTATGCTAATTATCCTACAATAGCGATGTTTTTTGCGAACAGATTCAACATCAACTTTCACAAGGACAGTGCTGACTTCAGCGGCGGTGACATTCCCTTACATGTGAGCATTCGCTTCGATGAAGCAAAGGTTGGTATTTTTTTAAAATATCTGCTGCTTGTCTAGTCCTGCAGAGAGTTATACTGTGAAGGTATCGTCGAACCACTCGAATTCCACATAGACTTAGATAGATGGCTTGGGCCATAAACGGCGAACCGCCAAGAATCTGAGAGACTCAGTTGAAACTGGTGAACGCTGAGAACGGCGTGTCAATGACAACAATGAGAGCTTTGCGCTAAAATTTGTTACCCCCTACGGGACTGAGCTTGAACCTGTATCTCCTGTTTAGACAGCAAGCATGCTACCAATTCCACCACTGAGACGAAAGAATCAATCGCTTCCTTAGGGCAATAGGTACCACACTCACGGACTATGGAAATGCTGGTTCGAGCGTCACTGTTAATAGCGGATTTTGCAATTACTCTTGTTCATGTCATTGTCTATTCATATTTTCCACAATGAATTGTAGCGCTATTATAATTGCAATTTCTTCAGCTCAATTGCAAAATAATGCATATGCAAGAGAGAACAGTGGTATGTCTTTTCTCGCATGACGATTGTCGAGAAAATTTTTCTTCCATTCAGTTACAATTTAAAAGTTACAATTCAGTTACAATTTCTTTACAAGCGAGAATGGAGCGTTACTGTCCTGCACCAATCCAATAAATAATCTAACGCAAATTAACATGGAGTAGTCTTTTACTCTACGGGTACTTGTGATGAGAACTGAGCGCTACTCTGTTTAACTTCGAATTTCGATTTCATTCGAAATGCTGATTTGCATGATTCTGATGATTCTAAAAGTATAATTTTGAATTAGGTTTTGCTTCATGAGCATGATTAATTGTGCCAAAAATTGCGAATGAGCTCTTTCATTGTGCAAAACATCCCATGCGCCATAATAAACTGTCTATTTTTTATTTTTTGACGAATTAGTGTGATGCTCATTTGCTTGACTTCTTCAGAAATGATGTGTCACGCTTTTTGCAGGTTGTGCTCAATGCATTAGCGAAAGGTGAATGGGGTAAAGAGGAACGTAAGGGCGTACCCTTCAAAAAAGGCGAAGCGTTCGACATCCGCATTCGCGCCCACGACAACAAATTCGTCATTTTCTGCAATCGGAAGGAGTTCATCGAGTTCGAGTACCGCCTGCCGCTTACCTATATCACACACATGTCTATCGATGGCGATCTCGAATTGACCAATGTCCACTGGGGAGGAAAGTACTACGTAAGTGAACTTGAAAGTGTGTTTCTCTGCAGTCCAGCGGTGCTGGCGGTCGAAAGTTTTTATGATGGGGCGTCAATAAGTACAGTCGAATTCAAATGTTATGGTGGCGACATGCATGCATTTGCATATGTGCGACGCTTGCATGCTAATACAAAATGCAGATGGAAATTCATCGAACTCTCATGCAAAGAGCGCGAGGACTCGAAATCATGTGTTCTACGTGTCGTTTTCGCTCATGATACGGCGCAGTGCACAATGCTAAAGCATTAGCAAACATGATAGATGATTGGCTTGGGAACCAAAGTTTTTCATGCGGGCACTCTTTGAGCCAAATAGGTACCATGGCTACCGACAGTTAAATACAGAGGTGGGGGATCGGTCGGCTCCAGGAGTGCGTTCTACGATGTTTCTAGCGGGCGTCTCCAGCGCTTTGTGGTGGGATACACAGACGGTCGCGAGTGGGTTTTATACCCCTTAAAATACCCCGCCTATTTCTTTCTCAACAGGAACGCAGCCTGGATCTACGGTTTAGGCTGCGCCGATAGGCTAATCGGCGCGCCGACCACGACGATGTTGTAGCGATGACCCAGACTTTGGGTGCCGAATGATTAACGCATGCGCGCTCATTGTTCAGTTACCTCCATCCAATGACCTTGGACGCGGTCCGCGCGACCTGTATTATAAGCGGGCAGCTAACTTCCTTCAAGAGAGGGCGCGGTCACCCTATTTCACAAAGCTATTGTAATTGCAATCACCGCACTTTCCCGCAATTGCAATTACAGCAGTTTTATGACATAGGCCCCAGCACAAGAATATTTAGCCTGTACCATATGAAAGCGGAATATCTGGCAACAGATTGGGCCCAGGAAAGTCGTTGATTATCTACGGCACACCCGAGAAGAAAGGAAAGCGCTTCAATATAAATTTGCTGAAGCGCAACGGAGACATCGTTCTTCATTTCAATCCGCGACTTGATGAAAAGGTAATCAAAGCGTCAGATAGATGATCAACAGTGACGTAAGCAGTGAAAACGGAAGGTCCATCGAAAACCTTGACAAATTTTATGCAAAAATCGAAATTGGTTGGTTTATGTGCGGTAATTCGAATGGAAAATGTTACTAGAACGGTTTAAGTACGGTTACTATCATTTTTTCTTCACTTCACTTTTCACTTCACTCTTCACTTTTTCTTCACTTTTCTTCGACTCTGCTGGTCTGTTGATGCACGCCGTGAATATTTTTTAATGAATATTATTCTTAAGCACCATTTGAACGCGGAATATGTTTTTCTACTCGGAAAATTTTCGCTCACTTCTGAACCCACGACTTCACAGTTATCATTATGATTCGTTTGTGAATTTTCAAAAAACACGTTCTAGGCATACAGCTACAGGACGCTAAATTGATCTTCTAAGTAACACTAGTCGCTGAGGTCAGGCTCGGCCTCCCTTTGGCGGGAGAAACAACATAATCGTCCAGCCAAACAAATCAAAAAGTTAAATGGAACATAACTTGAATTTATGATAATTTTAGGCAGTTGTCCGCAACTCATTGCAAGCCGGACAATGGGGAAACGAAGAGCGCGAGGGCAAAGTACCGTTCGAAAAAGGCATTGGCTTTGATTTGACAATCAAAAACGAACCCTATGCGTTTCAGGTCAGTTTATTTCATCTTTCTGCTCTAACATTGTACTGCGGTATCTGCTGTCCATTCCGTTATTGAATATTGAAGTATTGCAATGATCAATAATTGGAATGACTTCCTAAATTTATTAGCGCGGCACAGTTGTGCTTTATTTTCCGAGCGAAGAAGAATTTATTTTTTATGATGCTTTCTTTTTACCATGCTTTTCTCTGTATTCGGATGTGTACGGTATTGATGTAACACTTTTTCTGGATGCGCCAATATTATATTAAGCTCCCAAGCGAAACATTCATAATGTCAATTTTTGGCTCTTTCGCCCCTCATCCTCCATCCATCAAGTAATATTTTTGTGATATATCTTTCTTTCAACATTATTGAGCAAAATGTTTAGCTTAGCAAAACTCTTAATTCTCCAACAAAAGTACAAAACGCTGCAAGAACAGCCCAAGTGAGCGCCTGAAAGAGTTCCAAAATTGTTCGCGAACTTGGCAAATACTGCAGTAAACATTTATCACAATTTTTGCGCGTACCATTATTATTACTAGTCTCTACCCTGTTCCACCATTTCCAGCAATGCCACTATTTCTGAAAGTGCAACCTACTTATGCGAGTGATCATTCATGAACATGCAATTTTCAGATTTTCGTCAATAACGACCGTTTTTGCACTTTCGCCCATCGCTGTGATCCGCATGACATCAGCGGAATTCAAATCCAGGGCGACCTCGAACTTTCGGGCATTCAATTAATTTGATTGGTTGGTGTCAATTGGAAGACATTGGCCCAGAATAACCAGTTTCCTTTTAGACTCACGCACATAGCCATTATTGATCATGTTGTAGCATCATTCCAATCGGCTCGCTTTGTTTTGACTGACCTATATTTGGTCATTTGTCAGCTCTCTCAATTGCGCTAAAAATGTAATGTTGTTCAAATCAATACGAAATAGCTTTGAAATGATTGGTTAAGAAGGAAAACTTATTTATCAGAAACTTCACCTTTCCCTCAGAACGCCTATGTCAGCTTCAGCTAAAGCCAGATATCCTACGTGTACATTCGATAGTTTTTCAAGATACGCTTTCTTTACTGAAAGCAAATTCAAGTAAGCTATTAACTGACATTCAGTAAGCCTTTACTATATTAAAAGAAATGTTACTTTCATCAAAGAGTATATATGATTAAAGATTCAGCTTTGCCATTATTCGTTCGCGCTGTTGCTCATTGGGTTAAACGTAAATAAACATATTTGGCATTGCCCGAGTGTATAAGCGCAGCTGAATATTTTGAGAATATGGCACGCTTCAGGCGCGGCGCCAGGGGGGGGGACGGGGGAGTCCCCCAGTCTTTTGGATTTCCCCCTCCCAACAATTGTGAAAATTGTTGTGAAAATTGACATTTGTGAAGAAAATTGTGAATTTTCCCCCCATCTGTTGAATTCCCCCCCGTCTTTTGGATTTCCACCCTCAACCTTCAGTTTCTGGCGCCGCGCCTGGCGCGCTTATCAGGTACTGACATACCTGTAACAGAGGTCCGAGGCCAGGGGGGTCTAGACCTTCTCGGGGGGGGCGAGCCAGGGGGGTCCGACCCCTGGCTGGGGGAGGGGGTGACCCCCCTGGTTGCAGGTATGGGTACTGACTGATGGACTGTTGCCAAATTTCAGTAGAATAATAAACTGTCAATGACGCCAGTTAAAATATCCTTGTCTAATCTTTTCCTTGGAATGGTCTCTTCAATCAGTCGTTCACCAGCAAAGCAAAGGATTCAGAAAAAGTAAGGAAGATGAATATTCTTAAAACAGCAAAAATAATTCGCATTCAAAGGACACACGCATGAGCGCAGTAGAGTATGGTAAGCGGAAATGACAAAACATTGCATTGTATATATGTATGATGAGTCATTCGTCAACGGCGCTAATAGTGAAATTCTTATAAGCCATGCTTCATGTGCACTCGTTGTTTTTTGCAATTCTTCTTCATACGCTGCAAGTCCTTCCATTTTTCGATCACTTGCTAACCTATCTTTCTACATCACTGCATTCTTCGATCACCTTTTGCTGTTTGATTTAGTTCGTAAATTTGCAATTTTGACGAAGTAAAGATCTCACTTCACGCAGCAGAGATGAGACGAGACAAGGCGAGCATAATTCTTTATAAATGTGATCCGGCTATGACGACCAGCGAATTATCTGCAAAGCTAAATGCCACACCTCGTCAACCTTAGTCGCCGATGATTTGTGTAGGAGGAGACAAACGCAGGCGATCATCAGTTTCGGCGCTGATTGGTCGAAAACAGCCAGCGCGGTGTCTCCTGAGAATTAAGTTGAGTGCATCGCTGACTACGGCGTCCTGGAGACGGCCTTCCATAAACTTGGTGCGGCCGCTTGTTTCGCGCACAGTTGCCGGTCGAGCGGCCATTGTCAGTCCCGCAAGTCCCCTTGGTTGCCGGTTTCGCAACCATCAGTTTTCGTTCGCTTCTGTCTTTGATTGGGGATGTCAGTTGCCGTCAGGTACGCGCGGAGCTCACTCGTTCATCACACTTCATTCTCTCATTACTGTACATATCAGATTGTGAGGGTGCCGACCGCTCGCCGAGCTAAGGAAACAAACCAGTTCCATCGTAATAGTCAGAGATAGGGACCGAAGGGGTTGATGCTCCCATAACATAATAATACCTTGTGTGAACCTCAAATTATTTCTTCATGACATTGCGGAAACGTTTTCGGGAAACCCCCAGAATTTCCTGCTAAAGTTACAGACTCATCGTGGAGGGGGGTCGCGCGACCCAGCACCCCTGCTCATATCTCGTTAGAGCCAGAAGGGTCTTGGCTCCATGGGGCTGCACAGAACTCTCTTGGAAATAAAATAGGGCACCGTGCAGAAATTGAGCCACAGCGTGGCCTCTGGGCGCCATTAACTTAGTTTGGGCCTGGAAGAACGGTAACTGTGCAATCCTAGCGGTATTAGGAACGTGAATCAATTTCGCACAGACAACATCAGAAGCGATAAAAGACAGGACGTACGCTTCCAGCTAAAAAAGGTTGCCAATTTCGTGCGTGAGATGTCATTTGCATTCGTTCTTGCGCCTCGTCGTTTACTAACTAATGCATAGGTCTGGCTCGCGCAATGCCGCGCAGGGCATATGCAATTTCCTTCATAAAGATCTTTCTTTTGGAGAGAGAGGCGTTTTTTTAAAAGAATTCTTCTTTAAACTCTCTACGAATGTTGTGTGTCGCGTTCACCCTTCTTGTACAGTTCATATTTAAACTATCGATGGGAATGTTTTCAGACATCACTGGGTTCATCAAAACCATGGAACTGCTTGTGCCCGTCTATGGTCTCGTATTGGTCGGAACTCTGATGACTGTTGTCATCGTCCTACTGGGAGTTGCTTTGATGCGAACGAAAAATGGCGGTTACAAGCTTGGAATGAGGTAAGAATTGTTTAATTAAATCACTAATCAGAGGTGGACAGTTAAAAATTATTGGAATACTGTAGATTGAAAATAATTCAAAACAAAGAGCCTTGAATTTCCAATTAGTATTCTGCTGTCCAAACTACAACAATTACTTCACATGACCCCAACATCTCTTAAGAAAACAAAGAGAGAGTAAATGTACAAGTTAAAGTGTTTTTCGGCCTGCTAACATACGTAATACAGTCGATTTTTCGGGACAATTTTTGAAGTTAATGGTGGTTGGTCGGTTAATCGTTTTTGCACAGAAGCTATTCTCGGCTTGGCGGGACTTGCTCAAAACAAGTAGATATTCGCCACCGCAATATGCTCTGAACAAATTGTCTTCAGTTGGCGCTGGGCCCACACTCGAATCATGGTGAAGTGCGATCATTTGAGAAAAGCCCAGAGTAAAGCCTCTCCAAAGCCAACCCAGGGAAAGACGATACCAGGATCACACCAGTCATACGCAGTTGGGGAGATATGAGGTCCCTCTGAACTAAACGCGTACGTTTAGCGTAAAGTGATGTCATATCCCCCAGCTGCTATCTAGATCAAATCCTGAGGGGTCCATTTCCTTTGGGGCGGTGGCGGAAAAAAGAGATGATCAATACCTCTTTTTCGAAGGATCGACTTTTGGTGGACTAATTTGGAGACGCCCCCGTCATCGAGACTAGTTGGCGAAGGGCGCTTAACGCCTGTGTCCCCAGATCTGAACCAGGATCGGCATTCGGGGGTATGTTCCATAGCAAAATTTTTCTGCACAAAGGTATCCGAGTGCCTGTGGCATAGGTCCGCTCTCCAATTCACAGCAGTTGAGGACGCCCTCCCTATCTTGACTGATATCTGATGTTCTGTTCAAATTTCTGTCGTGATGCGAAATTGTATTATTATGAGGTTTAGTGTGTTTTCTCAGTGTCTGCCGCCGGTTCAGTTATCGAAGCGTGAAACCTTAGCTAGATGTAGTCTTAGAATCTGTACCACAATATTATAAAACAGTTCGCTCCTTACAGATATGAAAAAGAGACCCATTTTCAGTGTCTAAGATGTGTTATTTAACTTCCAACGGCTGCGGGATATAATGGTCCATTTTTTCCGGTTGGCTACCCCTCCACTCCCTGAGCTTGCGACCTTCTTGATTTTCTTGCATAGCAAAAGCATTTTTGGATTAATCCCCTTGAAACTCTTTACCCAGGAGAGATTCGGGTACCTTGGGGATATCTCAGCATCTCTCGTAGTCTGGCTTGCCTTCTTCAAGCAAAAAATCGCTCTCTTTCCAATTCATTGTGGCAATATAAAATTGATTTTGCTCCTGGCTTGCATGAAATACAGTATAGTGATCTAACTAATAAAAAAATCAATTGAAATTGGTCACTTTACTCCGAGACTCCGACTCCGACTCCGAGAGGGACTGAGGATCAAGGTCCACGCATCCTTTAATGTATTGATATTTCGTAAAAAATGGAGTTAGCTTAGCAATTCCGCACTGCAATAGCTCTCATCACATGGAGCTGAACCGTGAGTTGCCGTATCAATCAGCCTGCAAATCATGTCGAATGCAGTTCGAATCAAATTAATAGCTTAGTGCTCAGTTGACCGCAGAATATTGGCAACGCAACGGTTGCTACGAGCGATGTTGACGCACTGGTTGCTGCGCGTTAGTCGTGGTAGTGTGTTCCTCATCGACGATGAAAAGCAATCACTCCGACTAACTATCGCTGTCGCATGCATGTGCGATGGGGCCGACGATAATTGAAAACGGATGAAAGGTCTTTTTTGCCGAATCCGCATCTCAAAAGACAGCTTGCAACAAAAGATGTTCATGGGGATTTTCTTGCTTTTGCGGCATGGCTCTTGCAATCGTAGAATTGTGCTGGCTTCCAATAAGGCAGAGCTGAGCATGACGGAGACAGGGGAAGCTCTAACTTGCTGGTCTCTTGCGAGCCACGCAAGAGTAGACAAATTTTTTGAGTGAGTGGCTGGACCCCCAACTGGGTTGGTTTGAACACTTCACATACTCGCCAATAGAGCCCCCTACCAGTTAGTTAGATCTGCGCACACTACTGGTTGGCCGTGATATCCAAGCCAAATTGTTCTCATATTTTTTCATAAGCTCCTGCAACTATTGCATGTCTTAAGCAAGACGTATTGATAGTACGAAAACAGAATATAGTATTTGTAAACTTGAATTAATTACAGGTCTTGCATTGTAATTCGTCATTTTTGCATTCATTTTCGTCATTTTTGCATTCAATTTCGTCAACAATTCCAACGAAGCTTTTTCAAACAACTGCCAAATCACGAATATTTGTCTAGTTTGCACAAGATTGACGTAAACAAAAACCTCATGCAGTCCTCTTTTAAATGCAGAAACCGCATCCAAATCAAATGCGTATGAGCTAGTTTAATTAATCTTTCAATAAGCTTCGTTGGAAATGTTGACGAAAATGAATGCAAAAATGACGAAATTGAGTGCAAAAATGACGAATTACGATGCAAGACCCTGTATGTCACTGATTATACGCCTCTGAACTTTATCTAAGTTTTGGCTGCTCTTTTTTACCATACCAATATACAATTAGCTATCCTCATTTATAATAGTGTCACGGTAAACGCACACAGTATCAATCATGTAAAAACGCGGCTGACCGCTTTCTTTGATGAAGCTAGTGTTCAGCCGATAGTGATAGAAACAGCGAAAAACGCTTCCAAACCTTCCAAATCTTCCAAAAAATCTCGTTCGACGTATTCGATTATTTAAAAAGGAGCCGACCGTAAATTAGTTCGAATTCAATAGAAAGAGCAGCAGAGTTACCAAGAAGCACAGCCAAGTGAATAATACTCTTGGTTAATTTGTTTAAAAATTGAGGCTTCGTTTTGCAACTTGCATTCACATACAATGAAGAAGTTCTTTAACTTTCAGTGCGTGGCTTGTTTAAGAACAATAAGGGCAGTAAGGCGCTTTATCAATATGCGAGAAATGGAAATATGTTTTCTTGAGGTTGCAATTGGAAATTTCTGAAGTCCAAATAAACTAACGAAGGAAGAGGCTACACCTTAGTACACGTGGGCGCTCATTGAACATTAACAAAGACAGTTACTCTCGATCGCTACTCGAGTCGTAATTAAAGATGGTGTTTATCCAATATCAAAATTTTAAACTAACACCTGAGCATATCACCTGCGTCAGTCATTTTGCTCAGTAACAAGCAGATATATCAGATGTCTGACTTCCATGGCATCAATGGCCTTGGCTATTTCACAACATAGGCAGGTTTTTCATTAACCTTCCTCATATACGGAACGGAAAAGCGGAACGCCAGGAGATTCGACGTCATTAGGGCTTGGCGACGTTCCTAGGTGCTAGGTGACAGGCGCTAAAAGCAGTTTTTGTCCTTTCGGCTAGCGGCACCTGACGCGACTCGTCCGGCTTGCTGCTGTTTGAGCAGCCATGAACGAATCCCTGTCAACATCTGTCGTTAGGGCGAGCAAGTGTGACCGCCCTAACAAATCCATGTCTTCCACTTTAACGTACTCCGACCATTCAAAGTTCTTCATGCTCAGCCAAGCAACTTCACCAGTGGAGCATGAGAGGTCTGATTGTTCTTTGTTGATTCGGCAAATGCAACACGAGGGGTCCATTTTACAAAACTGTTGTAATTTCAATTGCGGAATGTATGGTGATTGGTCAGTTATGATGTGCGCAGGATAAGTCGGCACGCAAACGTCACGACTGATCAATCACTACGTTTACTGCACTCATAATTACAAACTTTCTGTTTATAACTGTTTTGCGAAATAGATCTCAGGCAATGCCGACCCCATTATTCAGGTTAAGTGGCAAACCCATGTGAAAGAACTATGCAGAACAAAACAAAGCAAAAGATTATAGTCGGCAATATGAAATTAATGGCACAAATCTGTAGGGCAACTGACAGGCACATACAATCGCTTTCTTGCGGTTTTTGAAATATCGCTGTTGTTTGCGCTAGTTCTAAAACTTTATAGGTAGATTGAAAGCAATTTTCGCTTGCGTTGTTTGCTGCTAAAATGTTACTTTATTTGTCTATCTTTTACTTAAAATTATTGAAATCAAGGCAAAATTTGCAATTTTTCTTTAATGAGTATGAACGTTTCAGACAAAATCTTCCACCACCGGTCATTTACGGCACTAATTTGCAAGCCGTGCAGCCGGGAGCCGGCGTGCCCAAGCCAAGATTTAACTTCTTCCGAAAAAATACGGTAATCAATATAAATTTCTGAGAATTGTTAGCTTATACATGCGTTGGCAATTATGCAGCGTCCAGACCAGGGCCAGACATGACCGTTCGACTAAGGTGGATTATATAACTAACTCCCCAAGGGATATGATGGATTCCTTGTTCGGCGTTAAAAATGTGTTCGCCGTGTCGTGGCGTAACGATTTTGGAGGTAACACTGGGCAGTGGGAGTCCAGATCATTTAGGGGGTTATACGACAGGGCCTGAGGCATAATTTGACGAACTCCTGAACGTTTTTAGCCGCAATTCATCGACCCGCAAACGAGTGAAGCGAAAGACTATTTGGGCAAGGTCAACTTCAGCGTCAGTTATGATAAGGACAGTCACACACTGCACATTCTCATTCTCGAAGCAGTCGACCTTCCGGTTAAAGATCTGACCGGTACGTTTAATTGTCCACGAAATGCCGCATTTTTGCTCAAATATTTTTATCATTTTGTTGACTTTTTACTGTCACAAGAAAAGAGAAAAGGGTCAAATTTTGTCTATGCGAAGGGTCAAATTTTGAGGAGAGGCTTGAGCCCATTGTAATAATGTTTGCGTTGCGCGTACTTAATTGCTCAAAAGATCTTTTAACGGAGTTCGCATTTTTGCCCGGTTCTTCATTGTTTCAACCGATTTCACTATTTAAACAAAAAATGGACGGATAGAAACTTTTCTTCGATCTAGAATCGATAAATTATTTTTCTGTTTAAGGCAGTTCAGATCCGTATGTTCGCATCTGCCTGCTGCCGGATACCGGAGTTTATCAACGAACGAAAGTCCACCGCCGAAATCTTAATCCGAAATTTCAACAAACTCTCAGCTTCCCAGGTAACATTGCTTAAAACATATGCAAACTAACGACATTTTACACAAAAAATATTTTGTAGGAGAAAGCCAGAGATTTCACCAGAAAATTCAGACTTCCCACAGCTAATAGTGGAGCGTTTTGCACCCCCACACGGTCAAGGGTTAAGACTGGATCCACTTATTGGGGAATCTTTTAAGGAAGGCCCCACCGCCCAGCTCTGGGGAACAGCCGTGTAGATCTACTAGCAAGAAAGGTCACAGTCTCACTTGAGCGTTCAGCGTGTCAATTCGTAATGTTTGCGACAGTTTTCTTTCATTTGGGCAATCTGGCTCTTATGTGATATATCAGCAATTCAGACATTTTATTTTCTCATTGCATTCCTCAGATGGCAGTTGAAACGCGTCTCTCTTTTGTTGGGCAACACTGAATGTCCTTTAGACAAGGCTAATATATCTGACATTTGTCTTGCCCCCGAGCGTCGCCTCGATTCGCGTCAACCTGCTCCAGGGACAGCTCATGCTTTATCTAGTTGTCGTAGCTCGCCGGACAGGGAATAAATCATTGCCGTCCGTCGCCGATAAATTGCACCTCTTATCGAACTGCGTAATTGCTGCTGCTGCTTGCAACGCACTCCGTTAGACCCCGGATGTAGGTGTCTGATATCGGTTGCCTTTAGGAACATTTCAATTATAGATAAAACCGAAACACTAAACATTGACACTTGTCTCAAGAGTTCGACTACGGTAGATAAATATTCTTTTGTCCACTTATCTAGCTGTGTTTAGCTTGATGCAAATATGCAGCAACACACTCTATACTACACCAAATATAGATATCTGTTATTGGTTGCCTTAAAAGCATGCATAGAAGCAATATTTTAACTTCGAGAGATAGGAGTATAAAAAATAATCTCGTATCTCAATCGAATAACAGTGTAAGCATTCGTTTGTCGATTCTTCAGTTCCAGTGGACATTACAGCTTACTCCAGTGAAGTCGCATTGTCTCTTCGCAGTTGAGTTTTTATTGGCTTTCGTGAAGAAAATTATTTATATCTTTCTGCTTGCAGCCTAACGAATGGGGGAAGCAACGGGATTCATGGTGCTTTGACACAATATCTTTTCGATTTTATTAGTTGCGTCCACATCAATACTTAACCCCTGAGCCCAAACCGGTGCTCATGTCTTCTACAGAGGTACAAAGTGTACGCTTGGGGGCGCGTAGAGTTGCAACTCCGTCTGCGGGCATGCACCCTTTTTCTTTCTCGAAAATATCTGGTTGAGGTACCCATGTCCCCGCTACTCCAGTACCATGTATGATCTTGCCCATGTCTTGCTTAAATGCCTCGCTGCACTGCTGTTATCCAGTCAAATAGTACCGGAAGCGGCCTCTTTATAACTACTGCCTTCGTTGAGCACATAAATGCGCAAAGATAGAGAAAAGGAGAGAACTCGAGTAGCTCTAAGAGTCTAAGCGGTCGTCGGCTATAAGTGCGTGCGCTGTCGGGGCCGGGCGGGAGGGAGGAGAGAGCAATGGAGTGGCGCGAGCGTCGTCGTATGTGAGCAGTCCGTCGTCGACAGCTGGACAGTCGATACTCGGCAAGTGGGAGGATGATTGAATTCGGAGGAGCGGCGGCAATTGCAGCGTGGCCGGCGAGGGAAGGGCGAAAACGCGATTAACCTCGGCGCACGAGCGAGGGTCAAGCCGGCCCGGCAGTGCTGCGCGCCGACGCCGTCTCTTTTGCCGATAAAAGTTGCCCAGGCCCGACCGACCGGACTTCCTGCGCGGCTCCCACTTCATTCCCGCACTCCATCAAAGTGCTTCGATTGAGTCGCTGCTGCTGCACTGGCCACACTGCCACTTCGAGTTCGGCGGCAGTCTCCCAACTTGGTCGCACGCACCGCCGATTCAGACGAATCAGACCGGCGACCACCTGCTCTAGCTGCGTGCACCGACTTTCATTTGCAGTCCTTATATCTGTACCCAACCAAATATAACCCCTTCCTTCATCCTTGTCACCTGGTCATATTCTCGAAAAATAATTGAATTCAAGTCGCCAATTATTATCAGTTGGCGTAAAAAAACCGACTGCTGAAAATTGACTGTCGTATTGCGAAGAAGTACGACAGAATCATCAAGAAAAATACTGCATTCATCAACGCTCAGAAGTTCAACATTAATCAGTCAGATTGCCTAATTCGAAGGCAACCGTTAAAGTTCATTTTTCGCGCACCAATTACTCCGCACTTTCCTGAAAATCGGTGACTCTTTGAAAAACAATGGACCGGTTAGCTGCATGCCATGCCATGCATGGTTTTCTTCATGCACACGGCGGGAAACGGAAGCACGCCGGTCCGGCGAGTTCTCACCTGAAGGCCGGTCGATCGCTTTCTTTGTCTGACCGCAGAGGACTAATATCACCAATGCGTTCTGCGGCACGCGGTCTCATCTCACCTCTGCCGTCTTCACGAAGTACTGCAATATGACTGATTACCGTATTACTTCATATAGTTGAACATGTCACACAATATCTTGTGTCACAAAATAGGGTGATCCACATGATTTTTTGAAATATTTTAATAGATACTTTTTCGAGAAAGGTCATAGCAAATTCAAATGGAGCACAAAAACTATTCTATTGGGTGTTATACTATTGGAGATTGTCATATTATTAAAGTAATATGGTATTTGCATAATTCACAACGCCTTGGGGCGAAACCAATGGCTCCCTTTTGACATGACGTCTAATACTGTAATTTGTGAGGCGCCCCCTTTGACGTCTCTCTTCTGCTACAGTGAGTGCTCAAATGATTGGTTAATAGGTGCACCGACCTTGTCGATGGTCATTCGCTTTGTGGTCTATAGAAAGGAATTCAAATTGTCCTCATTGTTAATGCGAAATTGCCAGCGAAGTGAGTTATGCCTAGCGCTTTCGCCGCAATGTTACATCCAGGGACAGCTCGCTGCAATATTGAATACACATTCCTTCTTAGTTCAAAAAATACTCCATAGAATCTAAATATCGACTGACGGAGAATTTATAAAATTGCACTATTGTCAAAGTACACATGCTTCTCTCAAAGAATAGCTCCGTTAGCTACCATCACTCATCCTGCGTAAAGAATTTTCATTAGCTCTCGGTTAAACTGTTATTAAAATCGTCCATGGCATCTTGTCAAGATCGGGACCTCCTTCGTGAACATTAATGAACATTCTTGCAGGGCATTCAATGAAAAAGCTGCAGGACATGACCATGGTGATGCAAGTCATGGACTACGATCGCTTTAGTAATGATGATCCGATCGGAGAGATCCTGCTGCCAATGAAAAATGTGAAATTCGATAACTCACCGGTTTACTGGAAACACTTGCAGAAACCGACCGTGAACAAGGTACTGATTGTATGATTATTTTCAATTTATTTTCCCCTGTCCCTGACTGAGGCCATAGGAAGACGGCAATAGTACTCTTTTCCAAATGGGAATTCGAAATGCTTCTGCTTTTGTTGCTTACCTTCCTTTGTTGATAAACACAAGCGCTCTTTTTGCGATTTGAATTCTGGCTTATGAAAAATTTAGCGAATGGAGCAGCATCATCAGCGGTCAAAAATGTGCAGTAAGATCGCTCAGGTAAACACTACCGTACTGTAGTCCATTGTCAATGAAACTATTGTATTCAATATGCATCCCTCCTCATTAGGACCTAATCATAGTTCTGGTATGAAAATTTTCCACCTATTTTTTGCATTGCGTGGTAACGTTACCGTCATAATGCAAAATATGGGCAGAAACTTTTTCATACCAAAACTATGTACTGTACAAACGGGCCGAAACTACCAGCATGGATGCATGTAAGCACTTCCTTGTACTTAAAATCTTTATTGATTTGCTAGTTGGCATTGTGTTTGACAATGTCAAGCTGATAGTCGTGAAGAAACGCCCTAAGAATAGCACGCCGATTTTAAATGAGACAATGCATATCCACTTGCATGCTCAAACCCCGTGCACAGTACAAAAAGCAATAAAAGGATCGATCGACAAATTAAATGTTTGTATATTTTAGCTTTTTTCCCGAGTACTGACATGAGAGTTTTATTGCGGTCAGTTTTTGGTAGTCAACAGACATGAGTAGTCTTCGAGGCAATTGGTAGAACGTGGGAAGCACAGATCAGCACATATTCCTGATGCATATCTGTAACTAGGGGGTCTAGGCGGTCGGATCCCCCAGGTGTACCCCTCCCCCCGCCGAGAAAGTCCAGACCTCCTGGCCTCGGGTACCCGTTACAGGTATACCCTGATGTTCCCCCTAAACACACAGAAGCTGAATTCAAGTGTTCAGCTTACTTATAGGGTACAATTAAGTTCGTACACCCCGGACGAATCTAACGTGCTGACTTCTGCTGGGGATACCCCCATGTTTCCTTGCCCATGTCTGATTCAATTAGTATCGCATGCAACACACGTTCACCGTAATTCCCTCAACAGCATGATTGTTTGAATGCCATCTTTGTACTCGTAATTTATCGTTGACGTTGGGGCACAACATCAAAACTTTTCGTGTTGTTTCACTGTAAGGATTTATTTTCAGGAGCATGTCGGCGAGTTCATGATCTCGCTTTGCTATCTTCCCGAATGCAACAAAATCACAGCGGTTGTAATAAAAGCCAAAGATCTTCCGAGCAAAGATGTGATCGGATCATCGGGTGAGCTATAAGCAAAAGCACTTCAAACAATGCATCGGTAGTATTTCCACGAGAAAAGTATTCACGGAGACTACGGGCAAGAGTAAAGAAATAAGTAATTTAATGAGTATCATTGTATATTGTAGAAGGTGTATCCTTCTGCAGTAAATGTCCTATATTGAAGAGTGTCCTTCTATTAGAATAAATACGGTAGATTTCTTTCGATAATAATATTTTTTAGATCCCTACGTCAAGCTTTGGCTGGTTCAATCAGGAAACAAGCTGGAGAAGCGAAAGACAACAATCAAAGCGCAGACGCTTTCGCCAGTTTTCAATGAGTCGTTTGCTTTCAACGTGCCAGATAAGGAGAAACTTGCCAAGGAAGTCAACCTAGTGGCGACTGTAAGTTTATAATCCCATCTCTTCTCCAGGATCAGATTATCGCCATGACTAGACTGATATTAGAGTGGTAATTGCCTCGGGGCCCTCACCGTCGGATGAGCCCGAACCCAGTAGTTTTTGTTTGCATCGCTGAAAGGAGTCCGAATTTAGCGTGCTGCGCTAAAAAGCGGTATAATTTTCACCTTTCAAAAAGAAGATATTTTTCGAAATTTTGATCGATTTCGAAATTTTCTGCGAAAGATGGAAACTACCTCCATATCCAAACGCCGACTTATGTTCCATCCCCCTCCCAGAGCATGTCTGCTGAGTGCGCGCTGTTCCTTCTGCTTTTATTCTGACCCTCTCATTTATTCATTCCCACGTGTTGAACGTGCTTGCATTTGTATTTACTTGTATTTAGGTGATGGACTACGACTTGATCAGCAGCAACGACGAAATCGGACACGCCATCATCGGGCCATTGGGCAGTGATACGGGCGAGAAGCAGTGGAAGGAGATGCTCGAGCACCCGGAACAGCCGATTGCTATGTGGCACAAGCTCGCTCCTCGTTGGTAGATTCAGCACCAGACATGGGCACAGTCGATGCCTCGGGTTGGCTTTGGGATATAGAGGGATATGTACCCCATATGAACCTGTACGACGTACCTCTCTCCTAGTGTGCCCCTCAAAGGTTCGTGCTCCTCTCCAGACAGCGCAATAATACTCTCAGGCAAACCGGTTCGTGCCATCCTGTGTAGACATGTCTACGGTTGGGTGGCTGGGGGATTTGGAGAAAAAAATTTTACCATCTGGGGGATATCCCCCAAATCCCACTTGGTGAAAAAAATTTCGCCACTACTACGTCAGCAACACGTTTCCACTTTTTTCATACCCCCAACCATTTTTTCGCCGTGGGTATGAGACCCCTTGGGGGATATCCTCCATCCCCCATGGACATGTCTGATCCTCTGGCCGACCTCTGGAGCTCGGAGTATATGACGTCACTGTTATTGTATCCAGCGTAAATTTCAATTTTACCTCTGGGGCGTGAACAGTATTACCTAGTACCTGAGCTTGTAGAATAAAGTAAATCCCATACCCGTGCCCATGTCTGTCCGGCATTTAGATACAGGTTTGGTACATGGAGCTAAATTCAAAATGTAGCATTTCATTATTTTCGACACTGACATTCAATATTTGTGAACAATGTGAAATGTGATGCTAGAAACATCCAAACTATTATCAGTGTTAGTGTAGTTTTGATGATTTTGAAAGCTTGCTTTGTATGAATCATCATTCTTTGATGTTGTTAATCACACTGATTGTAAATATTAAATTAAGACTTGTGTTCTCGCCTAAAAGTTCTAATTCTACTTCTTGCTAAAGCTTTTGTCTGTGCTTGCTAAACTCTGATTGCTCTTTCCAATGCATAATGCTTTTCCAAAATTTCCAATATACTATCTCGCATCGTTATAATCTCACGTGTATTTCCTTTTTAACTGCTAATAAAAACAATTTCTTTCAACCTCGTAAGTTTATTAGCTTTTATATATCAAAAGAAGGGGCAAGAAAAAGCAACCATTCATTTTGATGTACCAAGTCATTATTCCAACCGTGCAATAAAATACCATAGTACTTGAGTCAGTTTTATTCAAGTGAAACCGAACAGCAGGAAATCATGTAATTTGTAAAATAGTATCAAAATGATGAAAGATTAATATTTTCTTTTATGCGTTGTGAAATAAACTCGCCGAATATCGATCGAAGATTTGTTGTTTACGGGAACTTGATATGGACAGAATATACAGTACATGTGCAGTATATCACTTAATATAAGCATTGGGAAACCCCAAGATCGAATGGCAATTGAAACTGTATCTTCTCACCTCACTCAACGCAACCAATAAGGGATCAGAATGCGATTGTTCCTCCCATAAAGAACGGTAATTCCCCCAAACGCCAACTTGAGTTCACCTCTTATAATATTCATGCACTCAAAAGCAAGTGTGAGGAAGTAAGAATGCATTCTTTAGGTTTCTAACTATTGTAAGTTTACACTAGACATAGATTAGTTTTGGCCGTGGAGTGGCACCTCCATACCTGTACAAGGTAGACACCTAATGCAGAGTTAGGCACCCAACCGTAGTCCTATCCAATTTCAAATTTTCAAAAATGCCCAAATAAAATATTGGGAGTTGAAGATTTTTGGCGCCTGTAGCGTCTTGGGCATTACTTAAACGTACATATTCAGGTACGGGCGCCACCCTTTACGCCACCTTCTCCCCAAGCAATGGTAGGCGCCTACCTTTGTTCCCGTCCATGTGATATGAATGACAGAATAATATTTCAAACGCTTTAATTAATTTTGAGCTTTCATTCAATCAAGAAAATATTGAATTTGTTAATTTGAGGTCAATGAGAAACGCGAGAAACTACGCGAAGTTGAAAAAATTTGTTTCACGACCAAAAATCAAACTTTACGGCACTCTCAGTAATGTATTATACAGTAACAAATAACACAGCAGTCACAGAGTCAGATAAGTTGACGGGAAGTGGTCCAGTCATGTTTCTGAAAAACCGTGGTGCTACAACGCAAAGAAATTTAGACGTCCTACCTATGTCATGTAATAATTTATACACGCAATTTTATTTTTTCAGTTGTTTGGCTATGCGAAAATTCAAGTTATGGTTCGCTAAAAGAAATTGCAAAAGAAAAAATGTCAGATTATGGTATCAGAATTGAGATTAGAATGATCGCAGTTGATTGCATCATTTTCGAAGAGCAATTAAGGTGGACCTTTGTTACAATTACTGGAGCAATTGGCGGCATTATAGGATTCTATTTGGGATTAGACTTCTTAATGATTACACAATTTTTTGCGAACACAACCATGATGCTGACAAAAATAATTTATTTATGGTTACTGCGCATAATAGAACGATAGCGATATTTCTTTTGTTTGCCCAAAATAGAGATATTTGTCATACCTGTAATTTGTCAGTTCATTTAGATTGTTGTGGTGACGGTAACAATGAGACAGTGAAAGCATTTTGTTACTTAACCACAATTATCAGGAACAACGTCTTGGGAAGCAAACATGGACGTTGGCAGGAATGGGGGTATCTCCTCAAAGGTGTCCAATTGCCTTTTGGGTCCTGACGGTTGGGTGGGAAGCAAACAGTTCGCAAATTAAGTTAGACAGAAATAAGCATCAGAATTTTTGAATTTTGGCTGACTGACCCTCAGCCGACCGATAATATCCCCAAGCCAAAACCGGTGCCTATATCTGGGGAGCAAGTGCAATGTAGTGTCTCATTAAAAGTGAAAGTCACCGAGAAAAGGTATCCCACCCCGAGTTCGGCACACCCGACCTTTCTGTTCAAAGAATGACGAAATTGTATCCTCACTGTACACATCTAACAGAGGTCCATGCGCTTTTGTTCGATAAATGTTTACTATATTTCAAAATTGCTCTTCATGTCTTGTTTGTATAGGCTGAAACAAGCCTAAGAGAGGTGAGTCGTGTGATTAATATCACAATCAAACGTACAATCATTTTTTAATTAAACGACGTAAGACAACATGTTCTTGCAAACAGAAAATTACATTTTTGCAGGCTTCAAATAACGTACGGAGTAATACGAAAAGATTATTGACAAGGGCTACTGTATGGAAATTATTAATAGAAAAATTATTTAAACATGCCATTCGTCTCTCTTGCTTACTCGAGCTCTCAGATGATTTGCGAGTGCGGATGATAATATTATTATGTATCACAGTACAGTGAAAATTAATTTATTGCTCATGCTACAACATATGAGATAATTGGTGCAGAGCTCTATTGGGATAAACATACAATCATTTAACTGAGAGAAATTGCACTCGAAAAGATTGCGCATCTGGTATGGTAATAAGTAAAACTCAGTAGAGCTTGTTGCGTTCTACGATTTACACTCACGTTTCTAATTAAAAAACATCAAGTATAATTATTAGATCAATGAGCTTGGTACTGCACCAAAGCAATATCATTTTTCTAGTCAAGAGATATGTCCCAGCGGGCAGGTCGAAACCGAAAGGGAAACATAACTTTAAAACCTTCAAATTTCGTGTCTAGGGCGTGTCTTTATCATAATGTATGGGGTTCATCTACAAATTAGCTATCTCTATTTTCGGATATCTCTGCATACCTGTAACCGGGGGGGGGTCTAGGGGGGGTCACCCCCCCAGCCAGGGGTCGGACCCCCCTGGGGGGGGTCCACCCCCGGCCGGGAAAAAAACATTTTGACGTTTTTTTGAATTCGCGCCGGATTCCCGACACGAAGTACCGTAGCGCCTACCCCCCCCTCCCGGACCGG
>JAQGAX010000085.1:0-25494 GCA_034698105.1 Plectus exinocaudatus | reverse complement strand
TTAGACAACGATTCGTCGACAGCTCCCATAACTTGACGATGCTGTCTCGACCGGCAGTCAGAATGTACTGAAATGGAAACGGGAGTAAAAAATTCATTGATATCATTGTGCGCGAGAGATCATGACGATACACGCGTGGCAAACATTGCCATTAATAATTCGACGGTAAGGAAGACCAACAATTGAATGCAAAACTGATGCATGAATTTTACAACGTCGCGAAACACAATTTCGACCGGTTAAAGTACTTTCGGCAAACGTCCGTACAATTTAGCCATTATGCTTTTATGCAAAAATGCGATATTAACATTTATGAAACCAAGAAGCTCAATTAGTTTTTCCGGCGAATCCATGCCCTTATCGAGAATTCCCGTTTGCAAACCACAGTCGTCGAAACAAAACCAACCGACCTTTCCATTTCTAGTGAAGCAGGCGGAACAGATCTCGGCGCCGTCGTGCGCTCTTTGGAATGTCTCCACACAGCGGTTGGAGATGCCGTCCCACACCTTCACATCGCCATCCTTCGACCCCGTCACGAACAGCCGCGCATTCTCCGCGTAGTGCACCTGAATGATGGAAATGGCTCACATCATAACGAGACTATCATGCCTTTGAACAGAAAAACGCAGTGAGACTACAGTCAAAATTGTTGATGGGTTAACCATGAAAACGAGTTCTGGTCCGATCATCATCAGGCTAATACATATATAGTCAAAATTTCTTCGCGAGGAACAGGACACGGTGCAAAGCACCGTAGTGGGCAAATGTGCAAAGATGAACATTACTTTTTCGTTTCAAAAACACCAATTTTACACCGGAAATATAAAAGATTCTTGGTTTTGGCGTTCAAAATATTTAATAATGTGCTATTGACTTTTGGAGCAATTGGCCTGATTCAATCTTGAATTTCTTGTTCCTCATCGAAAAATTTTGACGATAAAAATAGCGCATTCGAAACTAGAGATATGCAACCTATTCAAGATGCGAATTTCGTGGTGAAGAGCAATAGCGCGCGAAATTCCAACAGCTGCACATGGTATTCGAAATAAACAATCGATACAAACGAAAGCCGAAGAGAATTGAAAGAGTTTGCTCACATCGGTGATAGAGCCGCGGTGCTGGTCGCTGGGCACGGGGCAGACAAAGCACTGCTGCGTCTCGACGTTGTACAGCCGCAATGTCGGGTGATTGGTGCCGACCAGCACGAACTCGCCGGTCGGATGGAACGATATCGCCTTGATCGGCTCCACTTCCTGCAGTATATACGAATGAATACAACTCCAACTGAATCGCAAATTAAATTCTTTCATTTATTGGTCATTTTAACGTTAACATAACAAGGTAGATGATTACCTGCCGATATTACATCCCAATACATGCCGCATGCAAACTTCAACATATCAAAAAGTTGAAACATAAATTCGATGGGTTAGCAAATACAGAGATAGCCACGAGGAGCGTATATCACCCCCACAGGCACTCAAATCACCAAAATCGAAAAATGGGTTTGTATGGAAATCACCCCCACAGAGGGTCAGAAAAAAGAATTTACACTGGAT
The DNA here is from genome assembly GCA_034698105.1 of Plectus exinocaudatus. NCBI lineage: Eukaryota > Metazoa > Nematoda > Chromadorea > Plectida > Plectidae > Plectus > Plectus exinocaudatus. The sequence continues at coordinate 23,935 of JAQGAX010000085.1, read as the reverse complement.
AGAATGGCACTTTTTCCGAAAAAGTGACGTCATATCACCCCCCCCCCAGACAAAAAACCCGTGGCTATCTCTGGAGTACGGTACTGTACGATAAACGAGCACTGTACATGTAAACTATCCTCTATCTAAAGTCTGACTCTGAGAAGAACCAGTGCGCAAAAATTTAGGAGTTGTGAGGAAAATTCTACTGTATAATTTGATCATGCGCAGGAAAAAGTGCGCCAATATGAACGAATGATTTGGAATGGTTTAGTTCGCTGCACATTTCTCGCGTTCGCGCGAATATTTTTTGCTCAAAGTACGTATTCAAGAACCTGATATTCATTGATGCATCCGGACTTAAAAACATGCCAATTCGCTGGTCACGTTTGGATGTGGAGACTTCATTAGTTTATTCATTTTGAAACGCTTTATTTTGGCGAAAGTGATGCGTGCATCAAAATGTATAATTCTTTTGCACTTTGCCGTAGCAACGACCAACGCGTCCGATTTATTGCAATTGTAGGAGTTTTATGAACTAGGTCCCTTGCTCTATTTACTCGCATGTTGGTGATCACTGTTTTCAGTCTTTCGACTTGCAACGACGACATGAAGGGCCAGGCAAGGAAAATGAAGAAATTGCTGGTAAGTTTTTGATTATTGTTGTCACTGATAGCGAAATACTGGGCATTATACCGTATGCCCGTAGCTGAGTTTCAGAGTGCATTTGCAATTTTTGGGTCGCAACAATCGGACACAAATGATATCCAGTTAAATGTTCATTTCATATTAAGGCTGAAAAAGATCGCAGAACGACCGCGTTCTCGATCTGGCTGAAGCACAACGAACGCGTTAAGCAGCTGAAACAGACCGGCGCCGATGTTTTTGAGACCGCCAAAGCCGCGTCCGTTGAATGGCGAGCGATGACTGACGCAGAAAAAGCGAAGTGGAGAAAGCAGCAGCCCTTCCAAGTGCAAACTAGCAGTTATTTGCACTGCGCTGATGTCAAGAAATCGCCAGATGCGACCAAAGTGCGGTTGAAAGTCTCGATACAGGTTGGTTCGGTTTTGCCTGACATAATGAGCGTTGTCGTTCGTATACCGTATCCGATACTTATGATACCGTATTCGTAGTTAAATTACTATCGTATGCGCAGTACAGTACTACGTTCCATGCAGAGATAGCCACGGGTTTTTTTGTCTGGGGGTGATATGACGTCACTTTTTCGGAAAAGTACCATTCTATCCAGTGTTAAAAAAATTTTCTGACCCTCTGTGGGGGGTGATTTCCATACAATTCCATTTTTCGATTCGGGTGATTTGGGTGCCTGTGGGGGTGATGTACCCCCCTCATACCCCCTCGTGGCTATCTCTGATTCCGTGGAGTCTGCAGTGTTGTGCGAAATTCATGAGCAGTTCACGATGAATTTTTTCTTTCAGGCAGTCAACTTCTTCACATTCTTGCCAGTCAAGATCATCGTCGATCACATTTTTCGCCTCCTTCTCCCGGCGCACTACTCAACGCTGCACCTGGTCTCGCGACGATTTCGTCGACTGCTCATCGATTATGCCCGTCTGTTGCCCAGGGTGGAATTGGTCGAGCTTTGGTTCGAAGTTGAAGACAATACATCGGCTCTTATCGTCTATACGTACAGTAAGATTTTAATCTTACCATATAGAGAGTGCAAGATTTGGAATGCAATTCGATTAGGTTGCAAGTTGGTGACTGATTCTTAATTTTTTAATGTGGTCAGTTATCAGTGACTAAATTCATTTCGAAATTTAATTTCGGCCACCACAGACCAAAGCTGCTTCTTAACGCTCATATTTTAGGTTTGGTTATTGGTAATTATAATGTATTTTGGTGGGCACACTTTGGTTCTGGTATGCGAAAATAGTTTTGGTTAATTTTAGCGACCATAGCAAACGCTGATTCGATCTATTGCGGAGGCTTCAAGATAATAACAAATTAATTCGTCCCATAATATTGAGATACCCTCTATGTGAATCTTATTGCCTTATTGGTATTTCAGAGGTGAAGAGCACCAAACCGCAGATTGCATGTCGAAATATCGATTCATGGGCCAACATCAGCCATCAGGACGCCCTGACGCCCAAGTTCAGTTCAATGGCCCGCCACATCGAATTCACTGGATTGCTGAAATTCGACCACGAATTCCCCACTTCAGCTGTGCTCGAACAATTGACGATGATGGCGCTGACGAAGCAGCTGAAGCCGGACACTGTCGAATTTGATGGCTGCATGAAGCAGATCACTGATGAGCAGCTGGCGTTCTTTTTGCAGGCGCTGTCACAGACGATGACCAACATGACTGTTGGTCACTATTCCTTTCACTGTTGCTGGGGGTGTTGCCATGGTTCCGATCCTGATCGCAAAATTTTTCAGGTTTGACAAATACTGCACTTATTCAGATGAGAGCAATGCGCGTTTGTTTTTTGATTTTCTTAAAATAGCTTAAAGCGCACAGCATTTTAAACTTTTTCGAAATTTTTCATGAAAGTTGCAGAGAAAAAGAAGTTACCGTATTTATTCTCATAATTCGACCCTCTCTAATATTACATCCCTCTAGAGAAGACCCCCTTACAGTATCGGTTTTCTGTAAGCATAAATATTATAATAACAATCGCCTGTTGGTGTGATTTGTCATTTGTCCTTTGCATTCATACTTTAGCAGTCCTATTTTAATAAAGGTCTCACTGGATTTTCTCGAAAATTGGCTACCCAGGGTGTTTTTAAAACCTCGATAATATGCGCTCGACGTATTCTATGGTTAAAAGCTTGTGACAAGAATAAATGGGCGAAACCTAAGGATTTATCTTGATTGTCGTTATTTGTGATCTGACACTGTGGGGTGGTGAACATTTGTGATGAACTGGAGCCTAGAGCCAGGGTTCGGTCAGGTTTTAAATGTTTTTGGACAGCCGGGGTTCCGGGTGGAACCCTTGTCCATCACTTTTGATCATGGTGAATAATTTCCTTGATGTTCAGGGATTGTTCACGGATACGCTGCTCAAGCCTATTGTCAGCAGCGGCAGATTGCAAGTTCTCGAGCTGCTGAAACCACTGGCAGTAACCGATGAGACGCTCGACAATTTTCAGATTCCAGAGCGATTTGTGCTTGATTTTGCTCATCAAAAGGTTACTATACAAGGAGTTCGTCGATTTATTCAGGTAGGGCTACTTACTCTCTCTTTAGGGGTGTTCATTAAGTAGCGCTTACCAGACATGGACAAGCTGCGACGGCTGGGGGGGATATCCCCACAGCGATTTTTTTTAGCTCGCCGCAAAGCGGCGAAAATTTTTTACAACGTCAGGAACGCGTTTTCACTCTTTCCATCCCCCCTACCACTTTTTCATTTTGGGACTCAGACCCCTTGGAGGATATGCCCCCCATCCCCCGTGTCAATGTCTGGCGCTTATTGCTTCTGGGGTGGTTGTGAAGCTCATGCCCCCACGTCTCCCTTTAGGTTGAATTGTAATCTTGCTAATGACTTCTTTTTTCTGATTTCAGAGATTCCAAGCTTGCGAGACCGTTATGAAACCAAACGAAAAGCAGTTGGTCTACCTCAACGTTGATCTCGAAGAAGACCTGCGTCGCGTGGTGTCTCCCGAAGAACGACGAACGAGGTTCGAGGACGGCATCACATGGATCGTAAAGAAAAATCCGAAAGAGAAAGACTCTCCGATTCTCATGATCGAATTCGATGTAGTTTCCGTCTATTCTGATTAGTGATTCACCAACTCAGTACTGCCAAACGTCGTGAATATTGCCTAATTGCTGTCTGTCAGTAAAAGAATGCTGTTTTAAAAGTGCTGCTGTGTGCTTGATTCTGTCTCCCTTCAGGAAAATCAGGTAGAACGTCTTCCCCCTAACGTATCCTCTCTGCACTGTCGCCCTGAGACAGGTTATTTCTCAAGATGGTCACAGGTTGGCTTGGGTTACTTTGTTGGCAATATCGGGGAGTTAATATTACCCTCAGTAACTATCGACCAGGCGCTGGGAGATGATACCCAAAAAGTTTCATCACGTCGGCGACCTTAAATCGCCAAAATCCAAAACAGTTTTCAAAAGCCCCAACAAGTTTTCGGTGAAAGTTACATGGTGCCTGGGGTTGGTTATATTACCTTCATACCCCTATGGCAATGTCGGGATTGTACCCCAGACATCCTATACTGTAAGGTACTTTATATTCGGTGGAATTAATATTCGGTAATCGCTGAAATTTGACATATTCGGTGGAAATTAATTGCGGTAGTTCCCTTTGGTGGACAATTTCTGTCAAGAAAATCGTTTTCTAAGAATCAATTTTTTGCGTTTTATGTAAAATAGATCAGTTACTGTAGATGAGAATAAAATTAAGTGGTATTTAATTTCGGTTGCCGAATATTAATTCCACCGAATGATTAAGTACCTTACAGTAGTGCCGATCCCTACAGTAATGCGCTAAATTACTGGTGACAACTGCAATTTCATCTGCAGTAACAGAATAATCAGCTCGGCGTTACAAATTATTTATTTCACGTATGCGTCTGCAAATAGTCCAGTCTTTCTTGCGATATTCCGTACCAACGCTTGTTCAGCGGATTGCGCACATCATCGCCATCGGCATTAATCGATTCTTTGATGAAAATCTCCGGACAAAAGTGGCGATTGAAAGCCTCAGCGACCAGCTGTGTCTCTTCGCCGAAGAAGCCGTCAGCTGTTAACGCGAATCCGTACCTGAAATCAATGCTCGAAGTAGCGCTGTCTCATTCATACGCGAATGGAAATAACTTCCTAGCAAAGGGGCCATTCATAAATTACGTCACATTTTTTGATGGAGGGGGTGTCTGAGCAGGCCTGTGACGGTCGCGTGACGCTATGACGTCATGGCTATGCTTAACCATGGCGAGGTCGATTGTAGCGTGATGATAGCTTGACGAGAGGGGGGGGGGGCGTCGGAAAAGGCCAAAACAGCGTGACGTAATTTATGGACGGCCCTAAAGAACGCACAGTTGCCGGGGTCGTGGGCCTAATTTGGCTAATTTGTCCTTAACAACTGCGCCTTAAATATCTCAAAGATATTGATCCTCGTTAATATGATATTGTTTAGAATGGATGTCAGATGGATGGATGGAGGAATGTCAGATTTGACCGAAACTTACTGGTGCAGACGCATCTGCAGCGTTAAAACTGCGGCGTTAAAACTACTCGACTGTTGAAACAGCACCCTCGTTTGATCGCTGACCGGCAAGCTGGTCGTGTACAGGCCAGGGAACAGACCGAGCTCTGCGTAAAACAGTTTGTAGTCGAAATAGCCGCTGACATCTATTTTTCTCGCCAAGCCGAAATCTGCGTGGGAGACAATATTTTTCGGCAGAATGTTCCATCTCGTGATAATCATTTGACTTAGGGCCGCGACCGCTTTTTCCTGAAGAGTATTATTGAAGCTAGCTGAGCGGGTAGGCATGAGAAAGAGTTCCATAAAGTGGGTAGGTCACCATTATATTATGGACGTGCTAGACGGCTGGGGGGATCTTTTTTAAAGCCATTTTATTGTGGCGCTCTCTTATCAATTTTTGCGGGCCTACGAAAATCGGGGCAATCCAAAACCCTGATGGGTAATGCCCACCCCAGGGACGTGTGCCGAGGGTGCTGAAGCACTGGGGCACCGGACGACGATAAAGGGTGCGCTGAGAGGCGCCCCGCTAATGAAAAAGGGGTGCCATGTCAAAGCGGGCGCAATTTTCGAGCACAAGGGCGTCCCAGTGACATGAAACAGCCGTGCCAGCCCCCTTGCTCTACTGCCTGCTCCTGACATTACCTGAACAACTGGGAATGGTTCGTCGCCGGAGTTGACGATTTCGATACCTATCGAAATATCATTCATGTTGTTGTAGTTTCCCCATGTCCCCGCCCCGGCATGCCACGCTCTGTTCTTCTCATCCACCAGCAGATAAATGGTTCCGTTCTTCGCGGCTATGTAGTGGACTGACAGGTGACTTCTGTTGAGAGCGTCCATTGTCGCTTGGACGGTGGGCTCTTGGGTGTGGTGGAGGACTAGCGCGTGGATGTCGGAGGGCGAGGGACGACTGCCCCAGTAGGTCGTCTTGTCCCTCCAGTCGATGATTTGCAAGTGAGGACGAGCGGTAGTCGTCGTCGTGAACTGTGCTTTAATTAACTAATTACAGTGGAACCCGGATAGTCAGCTCTTACAAGTGCATGCCCGGCCAATTGCAGGTTTATTTTCTGGCTTCTGTCTGTTATAAAGCAGAAACGGGATAAAAATGAAGTGGGAATAGTTCTCCTATGTCCCGTTTTCTCTTATACTTGGTTCTCTAATATCCGGTTTTACTGTAATTTATACAGTAATTGAACCCCTGATAAGTTCAATGTTACAGTAATTATTTTGTTTCTCCACGCACATAATTCTGAGTCACAAAGTGATGTCGAGGTTGTGGATTGGGCAAAAAATGGCAGGTCCTGGGCAGAATTTAAGTTTTCACACATCATTGGAATGGATAATCACTGAGTATTATTAATTCGCAGCTATATTTTAAGAAGCGTGCCTGCGTAGCATTATTCAATGAAGTATGGTGCGAATATTAATAAAAATACTCAGTGAATATGCATTCCAATAATGTGCAAAGATATGTATACGACCGCTTCGACTTGAAGACATACAATGAGTTGGCGCGTACTGGACCGAAAATCCAGCGGCGTTAATGGTGTTATCTGATCGAAAATTGGCAGTCACAACACTTCCGGTCGATTCAACGTAACTTCCAGGCGACACTCGACCGGACCAGCTGAAGAATGAAAGTACTGTACGTTTAGAGTAGGGCGATTGAAAAGTCCGTTAACAGTTAAATTATAGAATAGCTCGATCAGATATGGGCGATAAAGAGTACGGTGATTGTAATTACAAAAGTTTTATGAAAAGCCCCCTTGGCACGAGCAAAATTACATGCGAAGCAAATCCAATTCCATAAAAATGGCGTCTTACGCAATGAGCACCGGCGACTGAGTTGATGGACCGTCGAAAATAGTCAGCTTATCACAGCACGCCTCAGTAAGAAATGAGTTGACTGTGAGAAGTACGCGACTTCCGTCAGTAACTTTGATATTATAGACACAGTTTACGTCGTTGCCGTAGTTGAGTTGCTGGGCGAAGCCAGGACTTTGAATGACACCAGACGGCGGGCCATACTCGGTTGCTGGACAAGTATTGGACTGGGCCGCTGCCGTCGCCAGCACTAAAAGGGGTCAAACACAAATTATGTAACGTTTTGGGATGGGCGGGGGTCGCAGAGGCCCCGTTACGCGAATGTTACGTGATGACGTAATTGCTATGCTTAAGCAAAGGTAGGGGGTGTCGTTTTGGCCAAATGCAGCGTTACAAAGGCGTTACGTGAGTGGGTGGGTCTAAAGAGGACTAAAAGAGCGTTACGTAATTTGTGTGTAGCCATAAGCGGCGAGAGCGTGCACTGCAGGCAGCTCTAAGGACTATTTCAGAAAAATGCTTACGCATCCACAGCAAGCTTGCTTTCATTTGAAGCTCCACCATTGCAGTGTATTTTGTTGCGAAGTGATCAAATTGTCCATATCTTTGGATGGTGAGCATTTTGTTTTGTGCTTGCACTTTGCAAAGGTGTTTCAATTCTCAGGCTACTTGCGCACGTTACCTCATATTACGCAACACGCTACGATCTCTGTTAACCACTACGCCTAAGTATCGTTGTACAGTCACACATTTATCAGTACAAGTATGCAGCTCTCTTCCCCTGCATTAGTAGACTAAAGAATCTTCGCTGCGTAAATTTGCCGCATTATATACAGTATGTGAGACAATTCATAAACTATTTCGGACATTTTTGTTTCTCCCTGAAGAATCAATCGATATTTGTGTGCTAGAACATTACAAGTTCTTGAGCGGACTGGAGTTATTCGACCCTTTCCTTAAACGTTACGCAACATAAGAAGAGCCATTGGGAATGAAACCGGTCAAGCGGGTCTTGTTAGCCATTGAAGTCACTAAGGGGGTGGTTCGATGCATACATATACCTGGGGAGTCTGGGGTTTGCCAATTCTACCGGATTTTCTTGTAAATAAGCCCCGAGCGTTTACGAGAAACAGCGTTTACGAGAAAATAGGCCCGGCCCTATTTTTGAGAAGGAATTTAACCCTGTAAGTCAGCCGACCAGTGCACCCAAAGAATGCAGCAATTTTGGTTTAAGAGAATCTTGCTACCCTAACTTTGGGGTCGAAAATACCACCGCAGCGATGAAAAATATCCCGTCTCATCATGAATCCAACATAAGATAAAAATCTTTAGTGTCTGAGCCTGTTCGTGTGCGATTTCTAATCCTGAATCATGTTTATTTTGCAAAGTTGATTCGAAGACACAGAATGCACACAAAAAGATTCGATTAACGGCGCATATGTAACAGTGCTCGGTGGCAATTATTTCCCGCCACCGAAGAAGCGGTATTGTCGGCAGCTGGCATTCTCCGGCAGATGCGACCAAACGTGACTGACCAGAACAGGCTTAAGGTCGTCCCCGACCGAAAAGAACAGTGATCCCATACCGTCGGCGAAAATCTTCTCGGTCAGAACTCGGCCATATATGCCACCTTCTTCGACTTGGAACATTTCAATCTGCCAATCACCATGGCCGCAACCTGCAATTAGATCCAGTTTACCTTTCTGCGCATAGGAACTGTGTTGCCAGGGTAAACAATTTTAGGGTAAAGACGATACGACACGATAATATTGATTCGAGAATTGATGGTACGATGCAATACGATAAATTAAAAATGTTCGATTAGAAATGTGCGATTTGCATGATAAATATTGTATCGTATCATCGCAACTACTCGTAATAGGAGCCATAGAAAAGTGTACAGTATCAGTGACCTTGCGGTACATGGATGGAATTTGAATGACAACCCACTTTAATTATCTTATTAGTAAATTGTAACAGTAACACAAAAGTCATCGTTCTATACCTGTCTTCGACGGAATAAAGATATGCAGCTGGCCAGCGCCGGCGAAATGGAGCAGTTGGCTTTTCTCACCATTCGGCACTTCTACCCTGATCAGGAACTCGCGGTCCGTACTCGATTGGAACTTGAGCTCGATATCACTGGCATTGACGGGGCATTTTCGAATCACGAGCAGCGGTTCTGACTCAGGAACATTGCTGACCGTAGTCAATTCTAGTGGGGGAGCCATGATTCAGGATCAATAAAAGAGTGCACTAATGACACGAAACCTGAGGTATGGCCGTAGTCGGGAAAAGAGGGCAATAAATATCTTCTCCGACTCTTTCTTTTTGTTCCGCTTCGCACCTACGGGAGGCGTGAGGCCAGATATTGAATTGCCCAAACTTTCGGGAACGCGTTTTGCAAGGAAATTTAAGGAAAGAATTCGATCTCTGAGCAATGAATGAAAACGTCCACGTCACTTTCTTGTAAACCTGTGTGAAGTGTATGCCGCCCTCTCACCGGAATGCCTGGTGTGTTATAATGACGTATTCATTGTGCATTGAGACATCGAATAGAGAATCGTCATAAGACGAGATTCACTGCCGTAGGCCATGAAAATCAGGTTGAAAGTGACTGGTCACATTACCAGAGGCCTTACATCACCTTAGAAAGATGGAATGTGACAATGACAGTGTTGTAAACAGTATTATTACTAAATAATTTTATATAGTAAAACGATTCGTTTAGTGCTGAGTACTGAACTAAATAAGAATGGTCACGTGACGTGTCCAGGTCACGTGTCACGTGACCAGAGACCGTACATTGCTTCAGAAAGACTGAATGCGACCCTGATTGATCATATTGTTTGTATTGTTTTCATTTCTGTGACTCTGACTGTTAATACTATTATTGATTCGGCATTGTCTGCTAATCATTTTTTCAAATTATATCTGTTTCATTTGATGCACTGCCAGTTGCGGAGGTGAGTGTATAAATTAATAACATGAGATACAACTGTATTTCTCGCACGTGAGCATCAAGCCAAAGCCAAACTGGAATCACGTACAAGACCATGTATCAGAGCAGAAGCGATGGAAATAACTATTTTCAGCTCGCCTACACATCACCAGATCCTATCAGCAACGAGTTGCTTTTGACGCGACGCTCATCATGGCATCAACGGCTACTTGAGCACTGGCATTGATCGCTGTTATTGTGGTATTGGCCTGAGCTTGAATTGGTCCAGTAGCTCCCGGATCGGTGGCGGTGATGACGCCGATGGCGGCGGTGGCGGTCTCTTTTATCACCCCAATGGCGGCTTTAGCGTTCTCTGTCACCACTCCAGTGGCAGCTGCATCGCAGGTCTTGATAATTACTCTTGCGGCTTTTGAGCCTTCATTCACTTTTATGGTCGCGGCCGCCGCGCTGGCGTTGATTGCCGCTTTTGCAGTATCAGCAACGGAAACTGTAATAGAAATGTTTGCATAAGCGGCATGGATACAGAACAGTCAATAATGAGATATAAACATGAAACCTGGCATTAAGCGCTGACTGGTGGTGATGCTCGAGGACCCAGGTTTTCGAATTTCCTCAATCTTTCCCTTCGGTAGCGTTTGGAAATTTCCTTTCAATAAAAAAGCTCACGGCACCTAGTGACTCGTGCAAAAATGTTTTCGCATACCAGCAAAGCAGAGGGCTGTATTGTTGGTCAAAAACGACTACTAAATAACCATACTGTATACTGTTGACTGTCGAGAATCATTCATGAGCATCATTTCATGAGCACATCCAGCACTGCGATTGACGACTACAGTAATCGAACTTACTTGCACAATGGTTCGCTGATTCTCGCGGAGATCTTTTGCGATCAGCGATCAAACACCGTTTTCTCGGCACTATTTTACTGGTACTCCCGCAGAGAACTATTATATAAAGCTGCTCTGGAAGGGGGTTGAACCCCCTATAAAGCTGCTCTGGAAGAGATATTTCTGGTAGCATCAACCATTCACTCTCCAACGGCTGCAAGAAATAAATCAAGCACACAGTTCTTTTATGTCGACTGAATACTTACAGGGTGCGGCGGCGCAAGCAGTCAGAGCACAAGCGACGATGAGCAGGAACTTCATTTTCTTTAGTAGACTTCGGGATGATTTGATTTGAAGGTCACGATGGGAAGCACAACTGAATAAGAGTGCTGTATGTATCGTATAAGTAGCCTGTGACTCGGGCTGGTCTTCGTCACTTCGTTTGTTATCGAAAACATGGCTCATTGCATATAGCTGAACCAACCAGTTAGATTTGTTGATGTTATCATAAAGCCGCAGTGGAAAATGACGTGCTACTTCAGTTTTTTCTATTGGTAATGCCTAGCAGCCTGTTTACTCGCCGGCTCAGGCCGCGGGGCGACCAAAACCCAAGCGCTGTGCCAATAGACTACTGTGGTACGGTGGCATGACACATTGAGCCAGTGACTGTGGTCGATCCCAATGAACCGACGGCTGCGGCAAACACGACCATGAATGAATGAAAACAAACACGTCACTTTATCTTAAACCTATTAATATATGAAGTGTATGTTCCCCCAGACGTCGCTATGGCCGAATGGTCTAAGAGTCTAGGCTCGCAGCAACAAGGTCGGGGGTTCGAGGGGTTCGTCCCCCAGCAGCGTCGTCCCGGTGTCAGGCTTGCGACAGCAGACCGAGGAGCACTTGTCGCATTATTCGAGTCGGAAAACCCGAAAAAGCTGACCCCATGACATAGTGGGAATAAACAGCTTAAGAAAGTCTAGTCTATGTTCCCCTCAACTGCGTGATAGGCGTGAGATAATGGCGTGTGATAATGACATAGTGTACTGAGAGAGCGTATCGAGAAACGTTATGAGACCAGGTTTTCACTGTAGAAAGCCATGAAAATCAGCTTCATAGTCGCACCATACATGTAAGTGGGGGTACCTTGGGGGTACCTTAGGCCCCCAACCCGGACCTGCCCAAAAATGAGGTAAGGGTCCCCCTTCTCATTTTCGGCCGAAGGCCGAAAAAAAAACCTGAACCCCCCCTAACTTCCGACACCTGTTACATGTATGAGTCGCACCTTACATTATTGTTTTAATAAAATGAAAATACGACAACAAACAGGTATTGATTGTAATATCAACAGACACCTTGAAGTCTTTTGTTCGACATTTTATCCATCTCGTAATCATTGATCAACATTGCACTAAATTGCAACCCCAAAGAACTCTGTGATGAATGAACAAAAATGATTCTGACATGAGGTATGACATTGCAAGCCGAACATAAATTGTATTGATTCAGCATCGTGTACTGAGCAGTTTGTCAAATTTTGTGTACCCAGGGCCGTCCGACAGCTGAAGCTGACGAAGCTGAAGCTTCGGGCGCCGAGCAAATGCATTAGTGAAAGGGCGCCACCACAATAGTAACGCCATAGTCCAGCTTCGAGCATCCCGCTCTGACTTTATTTCAAGGGACGGCCCTGAGTGTACCACCTGTTGTATTGTAGGTAGCAGAGATATTTGGTGTGTGTAAGTTTATATCATGAGATGCAACTGTATTTCTCGCACATGATCACTAAGCCAAAGCCAGATATAAATCACGCGCAAGACCATATTTCAGAGGAGAAGCGAGGGAAATAACTATTTTCAGGTCGCCTACTTCACCGGATCCCATCAGCAGCGTGTGGCAGTTGACACGACGCCTTGCATGGCCTCAACGGCCACTTTCGCACTGTCGTTGATCGCTGCAATTGTGGTGTCGGCCTGGGCCTTAATTGGATCAGCAGCCCCCGGATCCGAGGCGGTGATGACTTCGATTGCAGTTGAAGCGGTGTCTTTTATCACCCCAATGGCGGCTTTAGCGTTCGCTTTCACTATTTTCTTGGCGGATGCATCGCAATTCTTGATCACGGCCTTTGCGGCTTTCAAGCCGGCTTTTACTTTTGCGATCGCGGCGTCAGCATTGGTGTTGATTGATGCTTTTGCGTCATCAGCAATGGAGGGTGCTGAAGAAAAGACTGCATTAGCAGGTTCAATAGTGAACAGTTGACAGTAAGATACTGACAGAAAACTTAACATCTAGGGCTGACTGGTGGTGACGCTGGGGGACTTAGGCTTTCGAATTTGCTTCGCCCTCTCCCTTTTTAGCGCATGAAAATCTCCTTCCATAAAAGTTAATTCATGAAAGGCATCTAGTCTCTCACGGCACAAAACGTTTCCACATACCAGCAAAGCCGAGGGCTGTACTGTTGGTCGAAAATGACTATTGCATAAGGATATCATAAACTGTCGAGATGAACTTGTGAGCAACTCCAGTGCTGCAATTGATGACTACAGTAATCGAAGTTACTCGGATAATGATCCGCTGCTTCTCGATGGAGATCTTTTGCGATCAGCAATCAAACACCATTTTATCGGCACTTATGTACAGCTACTGCAGCCGAGAATTAATAGATGGGGTTTAACCCCTATCGGCTGCATAGGCAGAGACATTATTGGCCGTACCAATGATATACTCTGCAACGGCTGCAAGAAATAAATCATGCGCACTGTTTTTGTCTTTTCATCGAACACTTACTCGGAGCCGCGGCGCAAGCCATAACAACACAAGCGACGATGATCAGGAAGTTCATTTTTGGCAGAAGACAGAGGAATGATGTGGTTTGCAGGTTACAATTCGAAACACAACTGAATCAGTGAGTATTTCTCGTCCTTTATGTGCGCGGCGCAGGCAATGATCACTTCTCTTGTTATTGAAAACATCCAGCTCATTGCATCTGGCTGATCCAACCAGATAGTTATTATGATGTGATGATAAAATCGCAGTAGCCAATTACTATGGGGCAAATGATGAGCAAATTTTATCAAGCGCATAGATAATCCCTAAAAATCCTGCTCAGTAGCCAGATGACGTCGCGGGGCGAACCAAAACCCGAGTTTGCTACTAATAGAATGGTTTGGAATGGTGACATGCATCACATATTGTTGAATCAGCGGCCGTAGACAACCTCAATGAACCGGCCGCTGCGACAAACACGATGATGAAAATATGTATGCGAGGCTGAAGTAGGACGTCATTTTTCACACAACCATACCTGTAACCAGGGGGTCCAGGGGGGTCACTCCCTCCCCCAGCCAGGGGTCCGACCCCCTGGACCTTCCCTGGCCTGACCCCCTCCCCCCCGAGAAGATCCGGACCCCCTGGTCTCGGACACCCGTTACAGGTATGCACACAACAGGTGGTTACTGCGGTTTTTTATTACTTCAAAATAAAGCTGGTAGAGTTAGCCGAGTATGCAATTAACCAAATGTTTTCAATAACAAATGACATGATGAAGGTCTGTGAGGCTCTACGATTAAGACACGTACAACTGAAACAGTGAGTTATGCATTGCATCCTGCAAAACAAATTTTTTACATTACTCCGTCTTAAGCCTTAATGATGTGGTATGATGTGTATCGCCCGTAACTGCGTGATTGGCGCATGATAATGACTTACGAAAAGATGAAAATACACTGTGCGGCAACGAACAGACAATTATTGTAATATCAGCAGACACCATGAATCTTTTTGTTTCATATTTTATCCATTTCAAGCTCGTAATCATTGAGCTCATCAGCACTGCGCTAAATTGCAACCCAAAAGAACTCTGGGATCAATGTGCAACATCGAATCAAAAATAAGATCCAAAAAATTGCAGGATGAATAGAACTTGTATTGATTCAGCATCGTGTGCTGAACATTTTGTCAACTTATATGTGTACCACTTGTTGTATTGTGAGCAGCAGAGATATTTGGTGTGCGTAAGTTTTAATGAGCGTAAGAGGAATGGCGCGGCTGGATCAGTAGCTCAGTGGTAGAGCGTTCGCGCGCAAAGCTAAAGGTCGTGAGTTCGAGTCCCGAGTCCGTGAGTAGGTTGCAGAGATATTTTTGTAAGTGTCAGTATAAATCATGAGATGCAACTGTATTCCTCGCACATGATCAATAAGCCGAAGCCAGATATAAATCACGCACAAGACCATGTATCAGAGCAGAAGCGAGTGAAATAACTACTTTCAGCTCGCCAACTGCGCGGATTCTATCAGCAGCGTGTGGCAGTTGATGCGACACTTTGCATGGCCTCAACGGCCACTTTCGCACTGTCTTTGATCGCTGCAATTGTGGTTTCAGCCTGGGCCTTAATTGGATCAGCAACTGTCGGATCCGCGGCGTTGATGATGCCGATGGCAGTGCTAGCTGCGTTCTTTATCACTCCAATGGCGGCTTCAGCAGTCGCTTCAACCGATTTTTTGGCGGAAGCATCACAGTTCTTAATAACTCCACTTGCGGCTGCCAAGCCAGCATTTACTTTTGCGTGTGCGGCATCTGCGTTGGTATTGATTGACGCTTTTGCATCAGCAGCAACGGAAGCTGCAATAGAAATGCTTGCATAAGCGGTTTGAATAGAGAGTAGTCAACAGTAAAATACCGCCACAAACCTAGCGTCTAGCGCTGACTGATGGTGACGCTGGGGATTAGGTTTTCGAATTTGCTCCTCCTCCCCTTTTTTAGGGTACGGAGATGTCTTTTCACAAAAATTAACTCACGTAAGGCACCTAATCACTCGCGTAAAAATGTTTTCACGTACCAGCAAAGCCGAGAGCTGTACTGTTGGCCGAAAACGACTATTACACAACCATACCATTGACTTTCGAGATGCTTTTGTGAGCATCTTCAATGCGACAATCGATGATACCGATAATCGAAGTTACTTGCTGAGTGATCCGAGCTTTTCGACGGAGATATTTTGCGATAAAAAATTGAACACTGCTTTTAGGCACTGATCCACTGTTACTGTCGCAGACAATGAATTAGACAGAGGCTAAACCCCTATCAGCCTGCTCAGGCAGAGATGTTTTTGAATACAGCAATCATTCATTCTGCAACGGCTGCAAGATAGAAATCCAGTATCAAAATAAGATTTTGCATTTTAGTTGAATACATACCTGTTGCCGCTGAGGACGCCACCAAAACGAAAGCGACGATGAGCAGGAACTTCATTTTCTGTAGGAGACTGTTAGAAATGATGTGGTTTGCAGGTTATAATTCGAAAGACAACTGAATAACTGTCCTGTATCTGTCGTATAAGTAGACTGCGAGCGGTGCTGGTCTTCGTCACTTTGCTTGTTATTGAAAACATCAGGGTCACTGCATCTAGTTAATCCAACCAGACAGTTATTATGATGCGAGGATAAAACCTCAGTAGCCAATTATTATGTGAAATGACGTGAGCTTTCAGTTTTTTTGCATTAGTAATCCCTAACGACCCTGCTCAGGAGCCGGATCGTGACGCGGTGCGACCAAAACCCGAGCGCGCTACTTATAGATTGGGTGGTGCGATGGCATGAAAATTGCTGAAGCGGTGATCGTAGACTATCTCCATGAACCGGCGGCTGCGACAAACACGATCATGAATTCGTGTGTACATGGCTGAAGTATTACGTCATTTTCGCACTGCTATTTTTTGATTACATCAAAATGAAGCTGGCTGATTTAGTTGAGGATGCAATAGGCGTGATGTTTTCAATAACAAGTGAAGTGGGTTTCGTATTGTAACCTGTAAACGACATCATCCCTCCGTGTGCTGCAGAAAATGAAGTTCCTGCAGCACACGGCAGAAAGTGCTACACGCTGCTGATATGTCCGCTGCAGTAGGCGAGCTGAAAATAGTCGTTTGCTGCTCCGATACATTCTTGTGAGTGATTAGAACCTAGCTTTGGCTTGGCGCTCAAGTATGAGGAATACAGTTGCATGTCATGATAAGAACTTACACACAAAAAATACCTCTGCAACCTACAATACCGCAAATGATACGCATTTGTCATACAAAAATATTCAGTACTCGATCCTGAAAACGAAATTGAGACGTCGAAAGATGAAAATAACTTTTCAAGCTACTGTGATACCATATACTCAGTGCCGCATCCTGGCTATGGGGGGTTTTGAGGCCAAAAATTACTGGTGGGCCCCTAGCAGAGGTGGGCGTTGGTGGGCTGCTGGGGGTAGTACCCCCAAACTCGGAATCCATTCTATCTTTTTCTTTTTCAAACACCCAATAATATCATGTGTAATTTTGGCGACCTTTTTTAGGTACCGTAGTCGCCAAGCACTGAATATATTTGGCAGTGGTATAAAACCCCCGGCGCATATCGACACAATGGGTTTCGAGCAGGATAGCGCCACAGGCGAAAATTGTACATTTTTCAGCGCAGTAGACGAAAATTTTGCTTTCATTTTAACGCAGCAGGCGAAAATTTTGCATATTCATATTTGATTGGTGCATGCAAAATCGTTAATTTTTTAAGACGAGGTCGAAAAAACTCCTTGTGTTCTTGGAATCTCGAGGCACCTCAAAACTCATTTTAAGCGGGGTCCGAGGTCATGGCTTCATTTGCTTCAACGATGATGCTGATTCGGTATCGTGTGCTGATCATTTTTTAAATTTGCATGCGTACCATTTCATGTATTGTAGGTTACAGTGGTTTATTCGTTATGTAAGTTCATTTCAAGAGATGCAACGCTATTCCTCATACGTGATCACTATACCAAAGCCAGGATGAAATCACGCACAATACCATGTAACAGAGTAGATACAATTTACTAGTAAATGATTATTCTCAGCTTAATATTTAAATTTTCAGTTGCAGCACCGGACTTTTCAGCAGCGTGTAGCAGTTGCTGCGACACTTTGCATGGCTTGAACGGCCACTTTAGCACTGTCTTTGATCGCTGCTTTTGTGGTTGCCGCCTGGGCCTGAATTGGTCCAGCAGCTCCCGGATCAGAGGCGTTGATGACACCGATGGCAGCCCTAGCGGTGTCTTTTATCACTCCAATGGCGGCTTTAGCCTTCGCTTCCACTATTCCACTGGCGGATGCATCGCAGGTTTTAATAATTGCTTTTGCGGCTTTCAAACCGGTATTCACTTTCACGATTGCCGCCGCTTTGGTGGCTTGAATTGCCGCTTTTGCATTTTTAGCAATGGAAGCTGCAATAGAAATGTTCACGTAAGCGACAGACGACTTGAACAGGAAACAGTCAGCAATAAGATATCGACACAAAACCTGGCCTCATGCGCAGCCTGGTGGTGACGCTAGGGGATCCTCGTTTTCGAATTTGCTAAACTCTCCCCCTTCCTCAGCCTTTGAAAATTTCCTTCCAATGAAACTAACTCAAGTGAGACACTTTGTCACTCTTGCAAATGTGTTTTCACTTACCAGCAAAGCCGAGGCTGCACTGGTGACTGAAAACGACTATGACACTACCACCCATACTGTTGACTGTCGAAATGAGTTTGTGAGCAACTCCACTGCTGCTATTGATGATTACAGTAATCGATGAGACTTGCGCAATGATCCGACGCTTCTCGACGTAGAACTTTTGCGATAAACAATCAAATAATGTCTTTTTGGCACTATTGCACCGTTACTGCCACCGACTGAATTACGTGGAGTTAAACCCCTATCAAGCTGCACAGACAGAGACGTTCTCGATTGTGCCAATCATTCACTCTCTGCAATGGCTGCAAGAAATAAATCAAGCGCTCAATTTTTGCGTTTTCGTTAAGTACTTACTCGGTGTCGCGGCGCAAGCCATCAGAGCGCAAGCGACTATCAGCAGGAACTTCATTTCTGTATCTGACTGGGGGACGATGTAGTTTGCAGGTTACGATTTGAAACAGAACTGAATCAATGTCCTGTACGCGTCTTTTATGTATTCGGCGCGGGTCTTTGTCACTTCCCTTGTTATTAAAAATATCCGGCACATTTGATGCCCAGCTGAACCATCCAGTTTTTTATTTTGATGTGATGATAAAACAGCAACAGGAGCTTACTTTGTCAAAAATGACGTGATACGTCAGTCATGCGCGTTGGTAATCCTTTGGAATCCTGCTCACAAGTCGGCCCACCATACCGGAGACCAAAAGTGGAAACGCGCTGTGGGTATACAGGTGTGGTTGTGGTGCCATGACACATCGCCGAATCGGTGACCGTAGACGATCTCTACGAACCGACGGATGGGACAAATACGATCATGAATGAATACACGAGAAGGAATGCTATTTTTTGGTTTTTTTACGAGAAAACTTTTGTTAC
Organism: Plectus exinocaudatus; assembly: GCA_034698105.1. Taxonomy (NCBI): domain Eukaryota; kingdom Metazoa; phylum Nematoda; class Chromadorea; order Plectida; family Plectidae; genus Plectus; species Plectus exinocaudatus. The sequence goes on along the minus strand of JAQGAX010000085.1, from coordinate 4,822 downwards.
CGTATCTTGGAAGTTTTTCTTTTCCAGTGGCTCCAGGCGAGACTCTTCAACTGGTCGATCGTTCCACAGGCCTCGTTAACATAGTTAGAATAAATGATTTACGGCAGCGGTCACCGGCTCAGCACTGTGTCATGTTACCGTACCACACGAGTCTATTAGTAGCCCGTTCGGGTTTTGGTCGCCCCCGGCATGAGCCGACAAGTACACCGGATTGCTAAGGATTACCAATGCGCTTGACTGAAGTATCACGTCATTTTTCAAATAATACAGGAAGTGGCTACTGCGGTTTTATCAACACACAAAATTTACTGACTGGTTGATTTAGTTGCGTTTGTAATGAACGAGATGTTGTCAATAACAAGTGAAGTGACGAAAGTCTGCATCGCGCATGCTCTACATATAAGGCGCGTGTAGAACATTGATTCAGTTGTGTTTTACATCGTAACCTACAAATCACATCATCCCTCAATCTGCTACAGAAAATGAAGTTCCTGCTGGTCGTCGCTTCTGTTCTGATGGCTTGCGCCGCGGCACCGAGTAAGTATTCAATGAACACGCAAAAAATGTGCGCTCGATTTATTTCTTGCAGCCGTAGCAGAGTGAATGGTTGGTATGACCAAAAATTTCTCTGCCTGAGCAGTTTGATAGGGGTTTAACCCCCTTATTATCATTCTCTGCGGCAGAAACGGTGTATTGGTGCCGAAAAACGGTGTTTGATTGCTGATCGCAAAAGATCTCCATCGAGAAGCAGCGGATCATTATCCGAGTAACTTCGATTACTGTAGTCATCAATTGCAGCACTGGAGTTGCTCACAAGTTCATCTCGACAGTTTATGATATCCTTATGCAATAGTCATTTTCGACCAACAGTACAGCCCTCGGCTTTGCTGGTATGTGAAAAAAATTTTACACGAAGGTGCATTACTTGAGTTAATTGTTGTGGAAGAAAATTTCTATACGCTAAAGAAGGGACAAGGTGGAGCAAATTTAAAAACCGGGTCCCCTAGCGTAGTTGCCAGGTATTGTGTCGGTATCTTACTATTGACTGTCCTCTATTCATGCCGCTTTTGCAGGCATTTCTATTACATCTTCCGTTGCTGACCATGCTAAAGCGTCAATCAACACCAACGCAGATGCCGCCATCGCAAAAGTGAATGATGGCTTGAGAGCCGCAAAAGCAGTGATTAAGAACTGCGATGCCTCCGCAAGTGGAATTGTGGAATCGAGCGCTAAAGCCGCCGTTGGAGTGATAAGAGATACCGCTACTGCTGCTATCGGCGTCATCAACGCCTCTGATCCCGGAGCTGCTGATCCAATTAAGGCCCAGGCTGGCACCACAATCGGAGCGATCAAGGCCAGTGCTCAAGTGGCCCATGACGCCTTGCAAAGCGTTGCAGCGACTGCTACCCGCTGCTGAATGATCCGGAGAAGTAGGCGAGATAAAATGGTTATTTCACTTGCTTTACTCTGATACGTTGTCTTGTGCGTGATTCGAACTTGGCTTTGGCTTAGTGATTACGTGCGAGGAATATAATTGCATCTCTTGATATGAACTAACACTTACAAAAAATCGTTGCTGTCTACATTGATCGAATGATACGCATTTATTAAACAAAATAATTATCATTCGATCCTGTTAACGAAATCCATAAATCCATAAAGGAGGATGACTATTCAAGTCCCGTAACACTATTTACTGTGGAGAGGGGCCGCCGCTTTTCAACTGACCTCTGTACAGTATTTATTTGACCATATCTGGACACAAACAGATTCTATATTGAACTATTATTTTTTGAACAAATTCTCAGATATCGCTGAAATATTCTCCCATCAGAACCTCCCCCCCATTGATCCTCTCTGTGACCAATCACTGCTATTACTGCGGTTGAAATCGCAATAGTTTCCGGAAATAGGCCGCTGTATGAATGTGAGAAGAAAAACCAGTTTATTCCATGATGATTATAAACGCAAAGGAACAAATGTACTTTAATAGCCTCAGGGTCGGATTATCGCCAAAGGAAAGGAAATACATGCTTAACGCCTCCTCCGAGCGAAATTTTAATATTCTTATGCACTAATCGACCCGAAATGTGCCCAGTGAGCGGCTTGTATTGGGTCCCGCAACGAATCCGACCCTGAATAGCCTTCATACTCAACAGTACAGCTCGGTGAATGATCGGCGGATTACTGTAATACGAACTTGATGACATTTCTAAAAACGGTAATGTTAGAGAATTACACAAAAACCTTCCAACGAGGTAAACATGAAATATACGGCAATCAGACGCATTTCTATCAAAACAAGAATGCATCGGAGCGTACATAGTTCACACAAAAATAATTTCGACGGAAGTTCATTAACAGCGTTCAATTGACACGTACTTCAAAACACCCTGAATGGAGCACGTCATCTTTTCAACTATAAATCGTTAATCGATCCAGACATAGGCACGGGATATCAGGGATAAGCGTGGGGGTACGGTAGGTACATACCTCCTTCCCCAGGCTGTTGTACTTTTGGCAAAAATTCCTGGGGGGGGGCAAAACGTTTCCGCCACGTAGTGGTGGAAAAAAATGAGGTTTGCACAAGATAAAAGGGGGTTTGGTCGCTTTGGGGGTGCGAACCTCCAGACGACTAAACTGGACTTCCTCTCCGCAACCGCCGACCGACGCTCACCTCTGAGGGGTATACAGTATACTACTGGGCACCTGGGCACATGCTTGGATAACAAACCCTCGTTCTCCTCAGAGTGAAAAATACACCAGATAGAAGGACATTTTTTGGAAAAGTGACTTCATGTACCCCATCCGCCCAAGCGCAGACCCACTGTGCCCATGTCTGCAATGCTGCAATTGTACTGGTCTAATGATCGGATTCGATGGGGGTCGTGCCGTTGCCGTCCTTCTTTTCCTCTTCGGTCTCCTCGTTGGTCATCTCGTTCTTCTTCAGCTCGACGGTGTCGTCAGCGACGGCCGATCGCTCGGTCATCTCGACGGAGTGGGGCACGGGCGCGTATGCTTCGTAGGTGGCCATACCCTCCTCGGCCACCGTCCACTGGTCGCCGTCGTCGAAGGCGTTGTCGGCGGTGGGCATGTCGCAGCACTTGAAGGAGAGGAACAATCCTTAAATGAATTTGGTTGGAATCAAGATCGAACCACATAGTTGATGTATCAAGGCTTCAGTTAATAACTTTCTTAAGCTGTTAATTCCCACTGTGTCGTGGGGTCAGCTTTTTTCGGGTTTTCCGACCCTCATAATGCGACACGTGCTCCTCGGTCGGCTGTCGCAGGCCTGACACCGGGGACGGCGCTGCTGGGGGTCGAACCCCCGACCTTTTGGTTGCGAGCCGAAGCTCTTAGCCACTCGGTCACAGCGCCGTCGTGTCAAGGCTTCAGTTGGTGTTTCCGCAATGATGCGAACACCCCTCTTCATTCGAAAGGCGCTCTGTGTTATGGTTGCAAAAATTTTGATGAAAAGAAGTCTAATGCACAAATGGGTTTACTTTACGTAATGCTCTTCCCCTTGGTCGGTTCAGTCATTTTGTCTTTTGTCACACAACCTAAAAACAACGCTACCATGCAAAATTTACATTTTTCAGGGTCAGGGTCAAATTTTTTGAATTGAAGCCCTGCGCTAGTAAACAGTCAACGCAGCCTGGTACAAGATTGTTGAGGACGTACCAGTGAGGGCTCCGCCAATGATGCTGATGAACATGGTGGTGAACAAGGTGTACATCTGGTAGCGGGCCTGATCGCTACCAGTGCGGCCCTCGGCGAATTGCACTTTTCCCATTCGCACCCACGAATGAATGAGAGTATCGTTGGTAGAGTCGTCCGGAGTCATGGCGGGGTACGCCAGGTAGAGACTAAAAATAATTATTAAGGGTAAAGAGTCAAAATAATGAGATATTTTTGAAAAAATTTAACAATTTACACCCTATAGCCAAATCTGGTGTCGACCATTACCCATTGTCCTGGCGGACACTGCCACCTAATGATCAAGCAAATATGCATATTTACTTCAGCTTTCCGATGGAGTTTTCCGTCGCCATGCCAGACACAACCATGGACATGATAGCGCCGAAGAACGCCGGAATGGCGTGAAGACTGAGCACGAATCGGGTGTCGTGGAAGCCAGCCTTATCCATAATGCATTTCTGGAATAAAATACAATCAGTTTGTGGTAATACAATCGCTGCAGGACCTATGGCAGAAGGTATTTTACGAATCTCACGCACCAGATAAACTGTAGTCGCCCTTTTTGGCATGGCACTCCTATGGTGTATCTTTTCTGTCAAGTTTTGGCCAGCATCACAGGGCTATGGCCGCAAAGATATTCATGAACCTTCCCATAGCCATATAGCAAAACTAGTAGTAATCTTAATTTCAAGTACTTGCCTGATTGTACTCGATGGAGAAGACAGCGAGCATGCCAGCGATGGCGCCGACCACGAGCGCCATCCAAGGATGACAGATAGTGCTAGCAGTTGCGCCGATGGCCACACCGCCGGCCAGTACGGCGTTCTGCGCGTGCGTGACGCTGAATTTGCCTGAAAGAGGGGTTCAATCAATTATCATATTGATTCGAATAGTGTCGCAGTTTCTATTGAAGACAGCGTCTAATAGTTGACAGAGATGGAGACAAGATCTCGAGGCCCCAGAAAATCCCGAGATTCCCGGTTTTGGGCAATCCCGAAAAATTTCAATCGCGACAATTTCGGTTTTATTTGCCAGATCTCTCATAGTGGAATACGCGGTATGCCCATCATACCTGTAACCGGGGGGGGGGAATCTGGGGGGATCCACCCCCCCTCCAGCGAGG
>JAQGAX010000084.1:0-25523 GCA_034698105.1 Plectus exinocaudatus | reverse complement strand
AAATTCTATGAACATTTTGTTATCTGTGCCAAAGTACTTTGAAGGAAGCGTGGTGCTTAGAAAAATCCTGTCTTAAGAGTCGTTTCATTCGAAAACGGTGCGCGAATCCAAACTTTATTTACTCTACTACTTTGATTAATAAGCTTTACATCAGATAATGAACGTTTTCCTGGCACACAATTCTTATTGTTTTAAAGCATTTTATATTACTTCTTTTCGCACTAACATGCAAGTTAAAATTATCAGAGCAACAGTTAGGGTGTGCACAGCTCAACGTTAATAAAATGAATATAAATTGTAAACACCAGGGTTGGTTGCAACAGCAACCAACCCTGGTGTTTACAATTAGCGAGCGCCATCAAGGATATTCAGGTGGTGATGAAGCAATTAACCGAGCAGTTTTGCGATCAAAGAGAGGAAGAGAAATTGAGGAAGGCAGATCGCCAGCCAGCGACTCGATTTGATGTTTATGATTCTGTTTCTAATTGTAAATTGCATTCTTACCGCCTGTTTTTTCATCGTAGGATATGCTAATCTGCGAATTTGATGGGAACTTTATTTTTTCTGTATTCTGTGCAATTATTGGAAATAGTATTCATAAATTAATTTTGAATTAAAACTGAATTTTATTTCGTCTGCTCCACTTTAGATTGACTCTTTGCTGCTGTTACGCATTACACAAGGCATTTGTACTAAACATAAAACAAAAACATTGTGGAGCACACGGACAGACGTACGAAATGGATGGACGCACGGTCGGGATAAACTTTTATATGTTGTCCGCGCTCCGAGCGCGCAAATATATTACTGCTCGGAACGAATGTTTGTAGACAACTAGGAGTTGAACAAAAATCACATGAAAAATGACACTCTTGATCAAATGGATTGACGCATTTAAATTCTGCACCATTGGCAGACGAGAGCAGTTCAAAAACTTAGCGAGGCATATGTTTCCGGTGGCGCTCTCATTAGTTATTCACAAACAGCACATGCTTAAAGCGTGCGCCAATCATCAATCGCAAACCGCGCACTAAGCCGTCATTCTGTAAACTCGCGCTTCGCGACACTCACTCATCTCACAATAACATTCACCATGTACGCAGTGCGTTACATACCCCCCCCCCTACGGCCAAACCCGTGCACATGTCTGGATGTGTGCTGGTTGACTTTCATGTTTCAGTCATACCTGAGCTATAGCGAAATAGGCGCCAAGTGGTAGAAGTAAAATTTATTATTAATAATTTCTCTTACGTAATTTTCTCCTAGAATTTATGATATTTCGTATTTCGTTAAGAAACCTATCTCTTAAATTATCGTATTCTTAGAAATAGTAGCATGCGCTGAAATAGTAAGTTCCCTAGCGTCTGTCCCGCTAAGTCGCAGGATCCGTTTCTTCCAGGTCTTCCTAGAAAGGGATCGATGCGACCGAGAGCCCGATCAGAGATTGGGACTTTCTTGCCGACCGCGGCGGGGGAACGAACCTGCGTGCGTCGGTCCTCTACCCCTTAACGCGAACGTGTTAAATACTGGGCCACCGCGGCGGCTAAATAATAGCTACTATAGGTGTCCGAAATCTTGCAGCGTAGTGCTATTATTTCTGCGAAACAGTACGGTTCTCAGGTTGCCTAAAATATAACAGCAAATTTTCAGCGCGAGGACAGGACCCCGAAGATGTCAGTGATGGACCAAACTGTGGAGCAATGTCGATTTGGACCTCGGCATATGTAGGATTTTGGTGGCCATTCAAATGTGCTGGCGCAGATCGAATATCTTTCGTGTGCGCGAAGGCAGCGATCAGCGAAGGCTGATTATTTCCAAGGCTGCCGTTCTCATTAGATTAAATAGCGCCTCAAATTTCTTTACTTACTTTATAATATAAATATGAACGTATTTTCTCTTTGGCTTTTGTTTTGGAATGGACGTCGATTTTCTATCATAAAATATAAGGCGCTTTGGCAGTTATTCGCTTTCTTGTTCTTACGAGCATTCAGAAGTTAAAGGACGGCTAGAACGTGGAATCGAATGCTGGCTCATTTGATTATAATGTATTTGTTCCAAGCACATTTATATACTTTTATTTAACACTAGTCTTTAGGTTGATTAAATTTCTAGCCGAAATTTTGAAGAGTCATAGACCCCAATTCAATCTATGAGCGGAACGCAGAATATGCCGTTTTTTCGAAGCTACTTTTAATGACACAAGAAATCCATACGTCGAAATTGCAATTACCGTATTTATTCTAATAGTGCGACCCTCGCTAATAGTACGACCCGGTTCGTACTATTAGAATATTGATTCTTCGCTATCAAAGGAAAACACAGCTACGGTAACCATTGTAATTGAACAGCGTCGCGGCTTGGCGTCTCAGTGAACTAAATTCGTACAATCTTATGGTTTCCAGTGAAATTAAGCAGTTTTTTGCGTTTCTGTCGAATAAAAATGTAGAATGTCAGTGATTCCAAACGAATTCAAAAATTAATAAGCATTTGTGCATAGTAATCGAAAAATAGTACCGGGTTCTCTCGAAAATAAGCCCGGGCGTATTATCGATAAATGCAATTTTTGGGCATTCTCCTAAACTTACAAAATACGCCCGGGGCGTATTTTCGAGAAAGCCTTCAAACCTCATTTAGCTACCTTTTCTATTTCGAAATTCACTGCCCATTTAATCGGCCGGAAAATGGAGTCTCTGGCTTACCTCGGACTCATTTTCCTAACTCGTCCAGTCCTCTGTCGGGTCGGGTGTTATACTAGACCTGGGCGTCGGGGATTTCGGGTGCGTCAATCTATTAATCGATCAATAAAAAGCAGGCTTGATCAGTTAATCAGATGGACTGCCAGCAGTGGGGCAGTTTGTACTCTATCATTTGTTTTATCATAATTTTTTATCTGGGTCATATTTTGCATTCACGCGTATTGGGACCGACCCAGAGCCGACCGGCCGCAGTAAATTCGCGATCCAGGGCCAGATCGGGTCCCGAAATTTATATGGGCTAGGGCTGATTTTCGAAAACTCCTATGCCCTGGGACCGGGCAGGAACCATCTTTTGAGAAATCATTGGCAATCGTTAACTATTGTAACACCATAAAAAAATATAAAGTTACCAAACACAAATGGCAATTGCATCTCAGGATAACTGAGATTTAATGAACAGTGTTCAGGTGCTCTTTTGCTCTGTCGTTCGGATCAATTGTTTCTGTGAGATCCGTCTTATTGAACGGGACGAATTATGCATGTGGGGTTGTACGACAAGAAGAGTTTGAGCATAGGTTGGGGCAGACATGGACACGGCTCAACGGCTGGGGGATATGGAGGAAATTTTTGCCATCTGGGGGATATCCCCCCAGATACCACCCAGACACCAAAAAAATTTCGCCGCGCAGCGAAAATTTTACTACGTCAGGAACACGTTTTCACTTTTTTCATCCCTCCCCAACCACTTTTTCTTTTTGGGACTCGGACCCCTTGGGGGATACCCCCCATCCCCCGTGTCCATATCTGGGTTGGGGTTGAAATGATGAAAAAGAACGAGTCGCTGCGTAGCACATTCATGCTCGACCTGAAAAGACCATTACTGGGTGTTGGGCGTTTCATTTTAGACGACCTTATCGAAAAATTGCGGCCACAGGAATGCGGTGTGTTTTCATTCTCACGATCGTTAAACAGATAATTGTCGAAGTCTGTTCAAAGTCGTTTTATTGCCTTTTCATAAACTTGTGCACGTGTGTCATGATAGCATCCTATGTTTGACTTTCACCAGCAACTCTGACATGAAACGACACTTTAAATTTTGTACGATTGACAGACGCGAGCAATTCACATCTCATTTCTCTTATAATAAAATTCACCATGTACGCCGTGCGTTTCATAGCTTTTGCTGTTCTATGTAAAATCCTAACCGCGACACCACTGTCAAAAATTGGAAAATCAAATCTAATTGGCGCAGGTTTATTTTTTGAATTAGAGTCATCCCGCATATGTTTTTTTTCAATAATTTATCAGGTAGCAATCCAAACTGCGCGTCTGGTTGGACATATTTTGCGGAAACAAACCGATGCTATGCGTATCAACCAGTGACACTGCTGTGGCAAGACGCAGAGAATGTTTGCTCTGGTGACCTTGGGGGAGCTCATTTAGTTTCAATTCATAGCGATGCTGAAAATTGATTTATTATGGGTACGAATATCTTGTAAATTTTGATGCGAAATCAATGCACAATAAAGATTAATGCTCATGGGGCTGATACGGCCCAGTATGTTGAATCAAAGGTAACTGTACGTTATCGATAAATAGCCGCAGTTTTTGAGCTGCAATTGTTTTTATTTATCTAATTTTATTGGGCATCCTCTGTTTATCATTCAATTATGTCCACAACTTCGGACGGTATCTGACACCAACCTTGGTTGGCTCCGATCCGGATCATCTTAAACTTACTCATTGACACTATGTAGAAATTATGCCATGGTTCATTTCCTATGCGACATTTGTGTCCAATTGTCATCAAATGGTATGCCAGTTGAGCGAACCAGGCATGGGCACCGGTTTGGGCTTCGGGGAGTTATGGTCGACTGTCTGGGTGGGTTATATAACCCCCAATAGGATGACCAAGGGGCTTGGGCACCTTATTATAGCAAAAAAAAATTTTCGCCCCGTGTTGGCGACAAAAAGGTCTTAGTCGCCAGGCCAATTTTCGGCCTCCGAAAAACACTTTACTCCCCCTTCTCATTGAAAATTTTCTCATAACCCCCCAACCCATTTTTCCAAATCCTATCGGACCCCTTAGGGGGTTATATAACCCCATAACCCCCACGCCCCTGTCTGGCGCGAACAAATAAACCAATACAATAAATAAATAGCACATGGATCGTACCCCCTTAAAGAGTGACCAGGCCTATGCTACTCTAGCTATTGCTATTTCCTGCTCTGCTTATCGGTTACTGGCACCGGTTGTCAGAAAAATAAAATAGTTAAATGCAATAGTTCCGTAATGTTATAATTATTTCAGATTTGGCCGTCCATACCGGCGTTAATAATATTCACATAGGATGGACTTACGACAGCCATAATGCAAGATGGGCAGATAACACACCTATCAACTGGTCAAAGGGTTGGTATGAACAAGGTAAATTTTAAAGCATTGGTTTCATTCTTTTACCATTTTGCGTGCAAAGACATCTATATCGTATACAGTAGGTGCGGGTAGGGGCAGGGGGCAGGGGAGGTTAAGGAAACGAGTCCGAGACAGGCTTCATATTTCGTTAAGAAACCTATCGGTTTAATTATCGTATTTTAAGAAATATTGCAATAGTAGCGCAAGCAGAAATGATAGCAGCAAGACCGGTTTGGAATTTTTTTTGCAGAATTGTGCTAATGTTGCTCAAAATAGTGCGGTACTCTGGTTACCTAAAATATAACAGAAAATTTTGATTTTCAGGGCGATATCCTGACCCACAGGATATAAATGGAGGAGCCAACTGTGGAGGCATGGTAGTTTGGAACTCAGCATATGTAGGATTTTGGTGGGCATTTAAATGTGATTCCCCTTTGCGATTCCCATTCGTGTGCGCGAAAGCAGCGATCAACGAAGGCTAATTGTTTTCAACACTACCGTTCTCATTATATTACATGCCACCACTTTCTTTATTTTTACTTTGCTTCAAATGTGAATGCTATTTTTTCTTCGACCTTTGTTCTGGGATGTTTGCTGGGGTTTTCTATCACAAGATAAAAGGCGCTTTGACGGTTGTACGTTTTCTTGTTCATGCATTGCACGCATGCAGAAGATGAAGGGCAGTTCAATGGTAGAGCAGACATTGACACGAACAAACATAATGTAGTCGTTTTATACAGGGTGGGCAAAAAGTCACTGAACAGCTTTGATCGGTTCCTAATCGGCATTGTGAGCATAATTTTGCAAGCGGATTTTTTAAAAAGAAAGCCTAGGATCTAACTTAGAGATTGACACCAAATTTGTTGGGGAAAAACGGATTGACCGGTTAGGAAACTTTCAAAAACTAAAATGTTTCGTCTTGAACGGTAACCGGTAATTTGGCGACTTTTCACAATGAAACATTTTGTTTTATACGAAATTCTTAACCGGTCTATGCATTTTTTCCAACAAATTTGGTACCGTTCTCTAAGTTAGAACCTAGGCTTTCTCATAAAAAAATCCGCATGCAAAATTACTCTTACAGTGCCGAGCAAGAATCGATCAAACCTGTTCAGTGACTTTTTGCCCACCCTGTATATAATCATATGCTTTTATTTACAATTGTCTTTACAGTAGACGGATTAAATTTGAAATACACTTATTGCCCTGGACATCATTCCATATGCAGCTACTCAGTGCATGCCATTATCGATGCTATTCTTAACGATTAAATAAAGCCACACGTCACTGTTGCACACATAGGTGTAACGGATGTCCGAGGCCAGGCGGGACTGAAATTTCTCAAGGGGGATAGCAGGCGCGGCGCCAGAAATCGAAGGTTGAGTGGAAAACTCAATGGACGGGGAATTTCAAAAATTGGGGGAACTCAAAATTTTCTTCACAGATGTCAAAATTTCACAATAGTTGGGGGGAATCTAAAGGACGGGGATGCCCCCGCCCCCTGGCAACGCGCCTGGGGGTAGGCCAGGGGGTCCGACCACCCTAGACCTAGACCGTCGCCGGTTACGCCTATATCTGCACATAATTAATAAATTTCAAGCACAATTAATTTATGCACGAAAATTTTTACAATGAAACGAATCAGACATGGGCACGGGTTTGGCTCTGGGGGGAGTATATACGCGCACGATACGCGGACCCACCCCAAAAAAGGCGCCAAATTCAAAAAAATGCGCGAAAACTCAAATTTGCGCCAAAAAATGGCACTTACGTATGGCGATGAAAACATAGTTGGTTTTGGAAAACAGTCAAAAAAGAGAGAAGCAATCGCGGGGCACTTATGGGACGCAAAATTTGTGCATTTTTCGAGCATCAAATTGGGTTAAAAGAAGTACATACGCGTAATCGGCTGGGGGTCCAGGGGCGCGCTTAAGCGCCTCTGGAACCGCCGGAGGCAAATTTTTTTAAGCTATAATAACGCTTTAATCCTTAAAACATTGATTCTTTTGCCCTGTTTCAGAGTTTTCAGCGCCGCAGGCAAATTTTTTTTTCGATTTTAGCGCCGCAGGCAGAAATTTGGCATCATTGACAAAAGAAATCACTCACCAAAACTTCTCGCATCCATTTATCCCGTTAAATAATGCTTCTTTCTTAAAGATTCGTTCAAAAATCCGTCTTTCATTGCCCCTACTAGTATAGAGTAAAGAACTAGAGCCGTCGATAACTCGCGAGCGCGCGTATACAGATAGAGTGAGCCAGAAAAGCATGCAGCACGAGCTCAAAACTCGAAAATTGTGCGCGAAATCCGCGCAAAACTACCGTAGACGCAAGATTTTTGGACTTTAGCGCTTTAAAACCGCTTACATTCGTCTTAGAATTTTCGATTTATTACGTCAATAAAAGTCAATACGCGGACCGCTCAGACTTTTCCCCGCGTATCGACCCCCTTGGGGGAGTATACCCCCATACCCCCCGTGCCCACCTCTGGAACGAATGCAAAAATCACGACGAAGTCGATTCATATCATCGTCGAGGATTGCTAACGTGGCGGGTACGACGAACCATCTGCCCCACCGAGACCCAATACGAGAAAGCAACCGGTAAGTCCCTGTAAAGCGGTCAAACATTTAAAAGTTTGCATAATTAAGCAAAAATTGAATCACCCGGTCTCAAAATGGACAAATGGACAGTATGCGTTTTTGTCCAATCAGTTTGGTATCATTCTCTTAGTTCGATCCTAGGCTTTTTTAAAAACTCGCTTGAATAGTTAAGCTAGCAATGCCCTTTCTGCACGGTACTATAAATAACAGTAGTTTTTAAACTGCAACAACGCTTGAGTCCTGTTCACCTTTAAGAACTGACCGCAGGTGCTTATGCTACTGTAGTTAAGTTGAAAATATCTTAGCTATTGCAACCCTGCCTGTTGGTTGTTCGAAAAATAGAATTTTTGAAATATTTTCTTCATGTCATAATGATTTAAGGTCTGGGCACTTCTGGATCTGATATTCACATTGGATGTTCTTACGACAACAGCCATGCAAGATGAATAGATGGCAAGACTATATAGACTGGTCAAAGGGATGGTTTCAAGACGGGATACTATTTAGTATTCATTCCGTTCTGCCATCATTTGCCATGAAAGACATTTATATCGTATTGGACAGAGGTGGTCAAGGGTTTTGTCAGTGGGGGATGAGCCTCCCCCTGAATTTTATGTCCGTTCAGTCGAGTTAAAATTGTTTTGGATAGCCATATTTGGCGACCTTTTTTAGGTAGCGAAATCCTGCTCGATGAAACACCGTACTTCCTACTTCAAAAACATTTCCCGGCACCCCACATGCTAAATCCTAAGAAGGAGTGCGCACCCCGAATCTCCGTCGCCCATGTCTAGTATAAGGCCCGACAGAGGGCTGGTCGGTTAGGAAAATGAGTTCGAGGTCAGCCAGAGACTTCACTTTCCGGCCGAAAAATGGGCTGTGCATTTCGAAATAGCAATAGGTTCAAGACTCCCAGGAGTATGGAACATGACCATGCATTAGTGAAAACTTCTTTTGGTTAAATCAATTGTAAAAAATTATCCTGAAAATTTTTTTAAAATTTTTACAATTTTGTATTTCGTTAAGAAACCTGTCGGTTTTATTGCTGTATGTTATGGGCGAAATAGAAGAGCGCAGAAATAATGGGTTTGAAATCATTTCATTATTGTGCTATTATTTCTAAACATAATATAGTTTCCGGTTACCCGAAATTTTACAGAAAATTTTGGTTTTCAGCGCGAAATATGATATAAGTGGAGGAACGAACTGTGCTGGCATGATACATTGGAACAATGCATATGTAGGATTTTGAGGTGTATATAAATGTATAAGCAATGTGACACTTCCTTTCGTGTGCTTGAAAGCAGCGATCAACGAAGGTTGATTATTTTCAATACTGCTGTACTTATTATATTGAATGCCGCAATTTCATTAATTACACGTTGATATAAATGTGAATGCAATTTTTCGTCGGTTTTCCTTTGGAGATTGATGTTGCTTTACTGTCACAAAGTAAAAGGTGAATTGGCAGTTGTTCGGCTTTCTTGCTTCATCATCATAAGAGTCAAAATAATCGGCGCCTTTTTGACATTCAATGCTACCCGCAACTATGACCAGAAAGTCACCATGGATCTTACCACGCTTCTGATCATCACCGTTATCGTCATTCCCGTCGTTATCAAAATGCCCAAGAGCTCAGAGGGTTTGCTGCTTTTTTGCCGGATTTGCCGCTCGAAATTCTGTCATTTCCAACGATCCAATAAAAATTAATAAGCATTTGTGCACAGTAATCGAAAAATAGTACCGGGTTTTCTCGAATGTTCTCGCGACGCTGTTCAATTACAATGGTTACCGTAGCTGTGTTTTCCTTTGATAGCGAAGAATCAATATTCTAATAGTACGAACCGGGTCGTACTATTAGAGAGGGTCGCTCTATTAGAATAAATACGGGTAATTGCAATTTCGACGTATGGATTTCTTGTGCTATTAAAAGTAGCTTCGAAAAAACGGCATATTCTGCGTTCCGCTCATAGATTGAATTGGGGTATATGACTCTTAAAAATTTCGATTAGAAATTTAATCAACCTTGTCTGTGTGACCCGATTGCGATAAAGTAAACATCATCATCAACCTAAAGACTAGTGTTAAATAAAAGTATATAAATATGCTTGCAACAAATACATTATATTCAAGTGAGCCAGCATTCGATTCCATGTTTCAACCGATCTTTAACTTCTGAATGCTCGTAAGATCAAGAAAGCGAACAACTGCCAAAGCGCTTTATATTTTATGATAGAAAATCGACATAGATTCCAAAACAAAAGCCAAAGAGAAAATCCGTTCATATTTATATAATTAATTAATTAAAGAAATTTGAGGCCCTATTTTTAAATCTAATAAGAACGGCAGTCTTGGAAATTATCAACCTTCGCTGATCGCTGCTTTCGCGCACACAAAAGGTTGTTGAACTGCGCCAGCACATTTGGTTGGCCACCAAAATCCTACATATGCCGCGGCCCAAATCGTCATCCCTCCACAGTTCGGTCCACCATTGAAATCTTCGGGGTCCTGTCCTCGCGCTGAAAACCAAAATTTTCTGTTATTTTTAGGCAACCTGAGTACCGTATTGTTTCGAAGAAATGATAGCACTATGCTGCAAGATTTGAAACACCTATAGCAGCTATTATTTAGCCGCCGCGGTGGCCCAATGGTTAATGTGTTCGCGTTAAGGGGCCGGGAACCGACGCACGCTGGTTCGTTCCCCCGTCGCGGCCGGCAAAAAAGTCTCAATCTCTGATTGGGCTCCTGGTGTCAGGCATGCGACAACCGACTGGAAAGGTACTTATCGTAAAGATAAGGGTCTTTCTAGGAAGACATGGAAAAAGCGGATCCTGCGAGTAAGCGGGACTGACGTTAGGGAAATACTGTAGCTGCTGTCGCGAAGCGCGAGTTTACAGCGCTCGTTAATGATTGCTTAGCGCGCGGTTTGTGATACATTACTTTCGCGCGCTTTAAGCATCAGCAGTAGTTTTTCGTGGATGCCGCGACCAACCGTTTCCGCACGGCTTGGGGCCAAACAAGATATTTTGGGAGCCGAACTCGCCCACAGAGTTCGGCCAGTATATTACTGAGACGCTTCCGCTTCTCAGTACAGACATGTAAGACCAGACAGTTAAGACCAGACGTTAAGAACAGAGCCTAACCAAGAGGCTCGGAACAACTGTGTAGTCTGTCCCAACTATAGCTTGCTGTATAATAGCTACCGTAGTTGGTTAATAAAGGCTTTTGTGTGTTATGATGTGATGCACATACCAACATGAACCACCGAAAGCAAGAACTGATTGAACCACCCGCTATAAAGAGACAATGACCCCTGTTGTATGAGAGGTGGCAGCTCTCTCCACAACGGCTGCTCTTATTTCTGCGCATGCTACTATTTCTAAGAATACGATAATTTAAGCGATAGGTTTCTTAACGAAATACGAAATCTCTTAAATTTTAGGAGAAAATTACGTAAGAAAGAGAAATTATTAATAATGAATTTTACATCTACCACCTTGCGTCTATTTCGATATAGCTCAGGTATGGCTGACATATGAAACTCAGCCATCTGAGCACAGATCACAGCAGATAAGCCTTAGCAAAATAGGCCCCCGGGAGAGCTTTATTGTTGCCAAACTGAACGGCTCATTTCGGAGGAAAAGAGCAGTCCCAGGCAGACCTGATGTTCGTTTTTTACCCGTCCCCCGTCATGTTCCATATCCTGTGCCCACCCGTGTACCCCGTAGATGTCTTTGCATCCCTATGAAAAGCCATACGATAATAGAACGGAACAACAAATGCTAAACAATATACCATCTTCATACCATCCCTTTGACCAGTTCATAGGTGAGCCATCTGTCCATTTCGCACCGTGACTGTCATAAGACCATCCAATGAAAATGTCACTGTTCTTGCCAAAGACGAGATCTCAAAAATTACAAAATTAAGAAAATTTGCATTTAAAAGTTTTGTATTTCGGGAAAATTGTGCGTGCAATCGATAAACACATCTGCAATTATCTTTGTTTTACAATTATCTTTGCCACGGTAGCAGAAGCACCGACAGTTAGGTCTTCAATGAAGACAGGATTCGCGCGCTATTACGGTTACAAAACTTCGGCTATCTACGTGTATTTGTAATGATAATGGTAATTGATCCAACCCAATTACATGGACCCATATCATCCATGTGTTTGTTACTCTTGATTGTGTATTAATAAATAAATATTACTAATTCGATTTCGCATGAAAATTTTGAAAAGATCTTACTAAATATAAATCGATTTTCAGTTTCGCTATGAATTGAAACCAAATGAGCTCCCCCAAGGTCTTGAAAGCAAACATCTTCTGCTTTGGTCCACGATAGTTTCACTGGTTGATACGCATAGCATCGGTTTGTTTCTGCAAAGTATGTCCAACCAGATGCGCAAGTAGGATTGCTGCCTGAAACCAGTTTGTAGAAAACAGATACTGGATGAATCTAATTCAAACAGACCAGGTTTTTCGCTACGCTCCGTTTTTGACAATGGCATTGCGCTTATGATTTCAGATACAACTGCAATCGCTATGAAACGCGCGGCGTACATGGTGAATGTTGTTGTGAGATGAGTGAGATGAACTGCTCGCGTCTGCCAATGATACAGAATTTAAAGTATCATTTGAGTCAGAGTTTGCCAAATATTGGATGCCGTCATTGTGCTTTATGGCACATTGAACTGTGTACAGGATTATGAAAAGGGAATTGACGACTTATAACAGAGTTAGGCAATCATTTGTTTGCCATCATGACCAAGCAAATAGACCACGTTCGCTTTGATTCAGTTCGTCTATAAGGCTGTGGAAATTACTTCACCCAACACCCAATGGTAGTCTTTTCGGGCAATGCACGAATAGGCGATGCAATTACTCTTTTCTTTCGATCATTCAGATCCAACCCTACGCTCGGACTCTCATTGTTCTGCCAACACGACAGAAAAATTTCGTCCCGTTCAATCAGACCGATCTCGCAAAAGATCACATCCAACTGACACAGCAAAAGGACACACGAATAAAGTTGATTAAGTCTCATTTTTTCCTGAATTCTTATTGTGTTTTGCGATTGACAAGTTTGCAATTTCTAATAGATTTGTAATAGTTATTTGAACGAACCAATATCGGCATTGGGACAGGGCACGATTCTTGATCGGACTGGTAGCTCAGTGGTTAGAGGAGGGAGGAGTGACGTTTAAGCCAAGGTCGTAGGTTCGAGTCTCACCTAGCACCTAGTCGAATCCGCTTCCACCCCTTCACTGTCTTCGAAATACACTAATTTTTAATTTAATATGCAAGCCAAAACATTCGGCTGAGGTACACAACTGGCACTGTCTTTTAAAATAATATCCAGTTTAGTTCTGAGTTGAATTTGCCATCTTACATTGTAATCTCCATGTCAGTTCAGTTTTTATTTACACCAACACATGTATATACATTGCACAATCAAACATTTGCCTGAAAAGCAACGAAGATGAGCAAACATTTAGAGTAAACAAGCATCATGTTGGTAACAGCACTAGAAAGGATCGATTTGAGTCAAATGGATCCTTCCTAATATTAATCATCTACTAAACAACAATTATGCGACGCAAAAGAAAGAAGGAAAAAACATGTGATTGGTGAGCGAGCAGACCGCAACCATTAAGGTCGACCAATTGTCCGCCCGCGAGTGAAGTGGATTAGTTCGATTTTATTCTTTTTATTTGTTACGGTTACGGCAATTATTGTTGTTTTTAGCTTTATTACCAGATTTATTTCGCAAATTTACGGCTGATTAATAAACAGCGGACTTGTTCAGTTAAATACATAGACGGAATTTCAGTATTATTGAATACAGTTTGTATTTTCTTCCATCAGTTTTATCGCAATTTTTTTCATTTGGGGCAAATTTTGCATTGAAGCTCAATGAAATCGGTCCAGAAGCGGCCGGATCCAGAAAATTTGGCAGACCAAAAGCCAGGTCTCAAAATTTATATGGGACTAAATTATAAATCCATACGGGGTCGGTATTCAAAAACTCTTGGGCCTGGCCCTCTTTTGATAATTGACTAATTATCATAAACTATTAGAAGTCTATTAAGAATCATTAACTTTTCAAACACAAATCACAATTATGTATCTGAGAAAAATCGAAGAACATGTAAAGAATATTAAAGTTCCCTTTTGCTCTTCAGTTCGATCAAATGGTTCTTTGAGGTCTTTCTTATCTGACGGGACGAAATATTTCTTTCGGGTCGTCACGACAATAAGAGTTAGGGTATAGGTTCGGGTCGAATGATGGAAAGAAACGAGTCGCCGCAGTGTAGATTCATGCATGAGTGGCGGTAGCTCTTGAGAGACACAGAAATCTTCCAAATTGAGACTTTCACATACAGTGGTGAATAAAATTTTGATTTCACTTTCCAAACTTGATTTCTGGTACTGCACCTGCTGTTCACTGCCTGAAAAGGCAACTAATGGGTGTTAGGTGATGTATTTTGCATAACCTCACAAAATCGCAACCATAGTGAAAGACTGTCTGTTTGCTTGTCACGGTCATAAAGTAAATGATTGCCTAAGTCTGTTCCAAATCTTTTGATTGCATGCTCATAAACCAGCAAACAGTGCAATGCGTCATAAAATTATGACATTATCCAAATATTTGGTTAGACCCAGCGGCTCAGACATAAACGATGCTTAAATTCTGTGCCATTGGCAGACGTACGCAGTTTATCTCATTTCTCTTTCGAAAAGATTCATTCAACATGAACGCTATGCGTTTCATAGCGTTTGCTGTCGCATGCAAAATCGTAATCGCAGCACCAATGCAAAAAACTGAAGAATCAAAGAAAATTGGAGCAGGTTTTTTTGAATTGATTTTATTGGTACCTGTTTTTTGAAAAAATTTTAGGTAGCAATCCTACCTGCGCGTCTGGTTGGGCATATTTTGCGGAAACAAGCAAATGTTACGCGTATCAGCCAGTGGCACTGATGTGGCAAGACGCAGAAAATGTTTGCTCTGGTGACCTTGGAGGAGCTCATTTGGTTTCAATTCATAACGAGGCCGAAAATCGATTTATTTTTGGTACGATCTAGATGTGAAGTTTCAAGCAAAATAAAATCATAAAGATTGAATGTCGTGCTACTGATATTGGTTCATATGTTAGACCAAAACGATTTTGTACGTTACCAAAAAAAACCCCACAGTTTTTAAATTTTAACACCGCACAGATCCTGTCCTCCTCCTGGCTATTGATGCTCATGCTACTGTAGCCATAATCGAAATTTCTCAAACTATTGCAGCTCTGCTTATAGGTTGTTGGAAGAATAGAACTGTTCAAATACAATTTTTTTAATCGTGTCATGATTTGAGGTTTGACCACCACTGACATTCACATTGGATGGACGTACAACAGTCAGGGCGCCAAATGGACAGATGGCTCAGATATAGACTGGGCAAAGGGATGGTATGAACAAGGTATATAAGTACTGCATTTGCTACGTTTTCTTGTCATTTGGCATTCAAAGACATCTGTCGCATATTAAGACGGACAGGGGATATGGACAGAGGTATGAATCCGAATTCGAATCCGAACAAATCCGAATTGTACCGAAGAACTCCGTTTTCCGGACGAAATGGTCTTTGATTTCTGCAAAATTTCAAAAGATCAAACCTCGTAGGCGTACGGTAGAAGTGAGATTCAGATAATTGATATTTCCTATCGGTTTCATTATCGTATTTTTAGAAATAATAGCACAGCAGAAATAATTGCAGCTACAGCGGTTTTAAATCTTTGCAGCATCGTGCTATTGCCTATGAAAATAATACGGTTCTCCAGTTACCTAAAATTTAACAGGATATTTTGATTTTCAGGGCGGTATCCTGACCCCCAAGATATAACTGGAGGATCGAACTGTGCAGTCATGATACGTTGGCCGTCAGCATATGTAGGATTTTGGTTTACATTTAAATGTACTGACACAACGATGCGACGTCCTTTCGTGTGCGCAAAAGCAGCTACCAGCGAAGGTTGATAATTTTTAAGACTGCCGTTCTTATTAGATTAAATGCTATAACTTTGTTTAATTACACTTTATGCAAATGTGAATGTGATTTTTTCGGCTTTTGTTTCTAGATCTATGTTAATTTTCTATCACAGAGTATAAGGCGCTTTGGTAGTTGTTTGCTTTCTTGTTTTTGAAAACAAGCAGATGGTAAAGGGCGGTTAAAACCTAACGAAGGATATATTCCGGTTTACTCAGAAAATCTGAGTAAACCAATGTAGGCATTAGGATAGGGCAAGTTTTGCACACTAGCTCAGTTGTTAGAGTTGTGGGCGCTTATGCTAAAGGTTGTGGGTTCGGGTCCCACCTAATTTAGCCCTCTTTTTCTCCTTCACTCATTCTGACATACTCTTATGCAATTGTTAATTAGAGGCAAAATATAAGATTATCGATTGCCAAATTGAAATACAGTATCAATCGTCCAAGTTTTACTAAACAAGGATACTTTTTTGTTGAGTTGAGCTGTGTTGGTTGCTGCTGAAGAATAACTTGTTACGGTCGGGATTCCAGGACGAGGTTTTAATTTTTTCGGACAACCAGGGGGTACCTGGGAACGGAGCCCGGTTGCAAAATTTGCAACGGGGTTCCGGAGCAGGGCCGCAGTCCATCACTATTTTCGAACATTTCTTTGTAGTCCGTCCGCCGATCTCTAATCGAACTTCGGCACCATGTAACTTGATAATCTTGCGTGAACGAACAACAAAAAGGGAATCAGGCCGAATGCTACTCGAACCCGCAACCTTTAGCTCGGTGCGCTAATGCGCTAATACTGAGCTACTGGTCCGGCCACGCCCCGCTTGCGCTCATGTCTAGTATTTACGCCTTTCGACTGGATAATGAAACGCATGCTCTTTCTGTACACGTGGCTCGTCGCTATTAGCATCATTTCTGTTGATATAGAGAGAGACAAGGTAGACCAAAACACAGCAAGTGCGTAATTTTTATCAGCTCGACAACAATGATCAATGACCTTGATGGGCTAACCGCGTGCTCGTTTGCATGGCACACTGGTCGCAATACTAGCGCAGATCATCAGTTGTGCAAAGATGAAACTGTTCGCTTTCGCTTTTCTTTTCACTGCACTTTTGCTCCTGAAACAGTCAAAGGGCGTGCCCGTGATTGGTAAGTACTGTATGCAAATCGTTTTGATTCAGGTTTTTGCTAAAACGACCGCAATCCACTCAGTAACTTCGTTTTGCTTATTTTTTAATAAGTATTTTTACAATTATTACCGGAGCTGTCATTGATGAGAATTAATTCGATCCCAAAAAGTCTATCTTTGAACTGTCTTAACCCTAGGGTCAAAGAAGCGGTACACCTTAATAGAATATTGCATCTAGATTGCTATAAGGCAATCCTCGTAGCGAACGTTACGATTTTGAATATGTATTATAGATGGGCGGTAGAGGATCGTGGTTCTTGGGGTTCGCGAATCTCTCAAAAAGGTCTGCAACTTCGGTAAATAGTTCTGGAGGATCGCAATACGTTTACGCCACTTGATGGCAAAATTTTTTGAGGTTTATACACTGGATACAATTGGGTTTTTCATTCTGGTGGGGGGTGGTGCGACTACCCCAGCTGACTACCCCTGCCGCCGACCTGTGCCTACCTCTGAGACGTACTATGCTTTGGTGGTTAGTGGATGCCCAACAAAATAATCTCTTCGGATTGGGAAGGGAATGTTGACAAGTTCGAAACAGAGCCATAATTTGTGAGACTCAAAATCTATACCCTATTTTTAGCCGATTTGCTCACGTACAATGACGGATACGAGAGAGGTGCGTCGTGCACCACTTGCCGATTTCTGGTCGAGCTGCTCCATGATTTGTTCGGCGATGAGATCAACAAAGCTTGCATCGTCGAAGCGCTCACCTACTTATGCACTCGACTGGACATCGAAGATCACTTCGTTTGCAAAGGAATCGCCTCCGACTTCAAGGTGATTTCGTTATTCAGATTCGGGCCCTGCTTGAAGCCAATATTGATAATTTGCGTTGAAAAGCGAATGGGATCCAACAAATGGAAATTAAAAGTGATAATGATGATTGCGACACAGAAGATATAGTCATGCTCAAATATAGTAGTCCCAATCTTAATAGCATTCGTGTTAATTTATGTCGGTGAATATCACGTGCAAAACATGCGTTGTCTGATAGCTGTATGACAGGGGACCTCTTGCCTCGAGAGCCATATTATATTAAGCTATTGAGAACTGACGATTAAGGAACTGAGTCTCAACTTATCGATTCCCAATATTGCAGTAGTGTAGTCGCGATACGGATCATACGGTTTTCTCTTCAGTTCTTAACGGTACGGTAATTTACTCCGAGGTAATTGACGCTACAGTTCGTACGGTAAATACCATCATTTATCGTACAATATTTGTACCGCATTGATGGCAACTCTATTCAATAATTTTATGAAAAAGGCCGTTGGTCATCCATGGACAATGCAGAACCTGCGTCAACAATTGTGTGCTATATTTTTGGACTTCAGGACGAATTCGTTTACGTTATTGGAACAATCATCGTGAATCCGCAAGAAATCTGCGCGCTTTTGATCGACAACTGCGGAACGCCCCCGTTTGACCCATCGAAAATCGGCTGGACACTACCAATGCCGGGAAACAAACCTCCATACGTCGCTCCGCAGCTGCCCCAGGTTTGTTACCCTACTACTAAAATATTAGTGGCGAAAATTATTGTTAGGCCCAATAAATTTTCCGGAACTCTACTTGACCCTTGGGGACCTTAGGCCCACATTCATATCTCTCCCCAGACGCCGCCCCGTTCACATGTTAACCGAGCGGCTTCCTTACAAAACAATCCATTTGCAATACCGAGCAGGAGTCGATCAAGCCCTTGAAGTGACTTTTTGGTCACCCTGTAGGTGGACATCTTCAGATGGCTGGGAGTCCCCTCTTAGTTTTGTGCAATCAAATGAAAATTATGAACGAAAATTTAAGCTTTAAATCTGGCTTAGAATTGGAAACAAAATTTTAAGCCAAACTGGGATTCTCGACAATCAACGCATTTCAGGCGAATGCACCGAAATTGAAAGTGCTTCACCTGTCGGACATACACGTTGACATGGATTATGTGGTCGGCGCCGAAGCTGACTGCAAAGAGCCCGTGTGCTGTCGACATCCAAATGACACGAACGAAAAGTCTGACAAAGCAATCAAAGTTCCGGCAGGCTATTGGGGCCATATTGGCAATTGCGATGCGCCATACTGGCTCGCCGTCAATATGATGCAGCACATCGCTGCTAATCACAAAGATGTACAGTCCATTACATCAAAACGAAAGCTGTGAACACCGTATGCTTAAGCCCGAGGCGCATCAATGAAAATCAGGTTGCTGGATATTTTGGGATGAAGCTGTTACTATAATCGAGCGAATTCAAAAAAGTAGCGCCAAATATTCATTTTAAAGTGTGAAAGAGCCCATGGACGCGCCTCGGGTTTAAGCATACGTATTCTTAGGTCTCATATTGTGTGTTGGATGGTAGAATGATTGTTAGACAGTTTCACGCTTAGGATCTATTTCATAAAACTGTTGAGAATTGAGAACAGAAAAACTGAATCTCAATTCGGCTTTGCTATCTCTGCGTTATCATGTGAACAACTGAGACTGAGGCGATGATAAATTATCATCGCCTCGAAGTATTATCAATTAGGTATTATCATTGATAATACCTAATTGATAATACTTCAATTTGTCAATGCTCAACAGTTTTATGAAAAAGACCCCTGGACGGATCCAGCGTTCCAACCCACCGGGGTAGTCTATGCTTGACTATTGCGCTCTCCTCGGTATGTTGCCTCTTTTGTTTTGACAGGGCTCCTCTCGACCCTCATCCGTCATCCGGCGCCCTTCGCTCCAGCGCAGTTAGCACAACCGTATACACGGTCTTGGGGACGATCCCTATGAAGCTATTAGCACCCTGCAGATTTGAACTGTTTCTCTTTTCGCAGCTGGACTACGTCGTGGTATCTGGCGACTTGGAGAGTCACGCCGTTTGGAACTACAAGCGCGCTACGCATCAAGCGGTTATAGCAAATATTTCATCACTAATGCAGCAGTACCTTCCCGGAATACCTATCTATTTTGCTGTCGGTAATCACGAAGGCGTCCCTATCGACAGGTACGTTTCTTGCTGAGAAATAACAAGGCCCAGAGGAGGCCATTGATAATTTACGTCACGCTATTTTTGGTTGCTTTTGCCTAATGCCTATGTATGTGTTTTCTAATTCGCTGATGATCCGGATTCAGGAATATAGGTTACTGTATGTTCTCTAATAGTGCGGTGTGCCGTACTACTTTCAATCAGTCGCTACTTTACCGCACAGTGAGAGAAAATATCATAGTTTTCTTTCATTTCTACGTTACAAAAGTTGCCGGTAATTTAACAATATCTTTTTCAAGTTTCGCGCCACATTTCACGCCGGAACAGTTTTGGATGGACTGGCTCTATGGCACTATGGCCGATTCGTGGCGACAATGGATTCCTGCCGATCAAGACCAAAATCTGCGATAGTAAATTCAAAGACAAAATTGCGTATCTATCGCATCTTTACAGCTAAATTTTAGTCGCGGATGCTATATGAAGAAAATCTATCCTGGTCTTCGCTTGATCTCACTGAACAACGGTCTTGGCGACACATACAATTTGTACGTTAATCCAAAAATTTCTCGATTTTTTTCGGGGCCAATGAAAATTTTACTTATTAGAAAGATTTCCTAACATAAATAATCTGCCGAAACGCTACAGAAAATTCTGAAGAAGCAATCTAAAATAACAGCAAAACAGCTCAGCATATTAAAATATCTGTTAACAAATGAACGCATTGTTAGGTTAAAATTGAACGAATGTGTTGAGTGTAAGGGAATATTTGAAGTTTTCTACGGAAACTTCATGGGCACCATTAAAGCATATGTTGACAGCATTTATTATAATCGTTTAATTTTCAAAGTACAAAGTTGATGGAGATAATTTATTATTCACAAAGATAATATTCGAATGAGATCAATGTGAACAGACCGCCATTTCAGTTTCCTCTACATCAACCAGACTGATCCAGATGGAACGATGACGTGGTTTATTCAACAACTGAGCGATGCTGAAAAAGCCGGCGACAAAGTTCACATTGTAGCGCACATTCCCGGCGGAGACAGTGAAATGCTAGAAAGCTGGGGGCTGGTTTACTATCAGGCTGTTAACCGGTAAGTAAGAAATGTATGACAAAGTAAGAATGCCGCCATATCAATTTGATCTAAAGCGAACCTCGAGAAGATCGTTGCAAGTCTCAAAGTAGTCAGCTAATTTTCTACAATTAACCTCAAAAATTAAAGATTTCTACAAGTTCTACAAACTATTGTACATCATTGGTATCTGCTGCAACATAAAACATTGCATTATTGTTCGCTGCATCAGAATGAATTATGAAAGCACTTGCGCGTGATTATTAATTAATTTTTTAAGGTTTGAAAATACAATCGCAGCTCAGTTTTTTGGTCATACGCACAACGAAAAGTTCTACATCACCTACCTTGATCCAAACGATTTCCGTTCGAGACCTACCAGCGTCGTATTCAGTGCTCCGAGTCTAACACCCCAATCAGAATATAATCCTGCATATAGAGTCTGCACCTTGGACGGGAATTACCCCGGCAGTAGTTTCGTGAGTTTTGCGACAAATGTTCCATTCATTCATGTAACGGGGAAAGCATGGGGTGGGTCCGAGAAAAACCTGAAACTCTCTGGAAATCGATCGAAAATTTGTATTCCCGCCGAAATTTAGAAAAATATTTTGTCAAGAATTACAATAGTTTTCAAATAGATCGCTATTTTAAAGACCAAAACTTGAATTCCCTCTGCTTTCTACACTTATAATATATTACATGTGCATTGTATACGATTAACAAATAAGACAGCGCATTTTTAGCAAATTCTTGACTACGAAGACTGGTTCTTGAATCTCACTGAGGCAAATGCTAATCCAAGCAATCCTTTGTGGAAAAAACTCTACACTGCCAAGGTAATTTCAGTAAATTTAGTTAGAAAGTGAACGACTGCTTGTGTTTGTAAAAATGAATTGCGATCCTTTCCTGCATGTTAGTTCCATGTAATGTATTGCAGAATGAATACGGGCTTTCTTCAATGTTCCCTTCGGAATGGAACAATTTGATTGAGCGGATGAAAACTGATGATGCACTGTTCGCCAAGTTCAATAAGTAAGGATAGTGCCGCCTAAAAATATCTACTGATTTGAAAATCGAAAACTATTGCATAATATATTTGCTTCCGGAACAATGCCTAAATATT
The DNA here is from genome assembly GCA_034698105.1 of Plectus exinocaudatus. Classification (NCBI taxonomy): domain Eukaryota; kingdom Metazoa; phylum Nematoda; class Chromadorea; order Plectida; family Plectidae; genus Plectus; species Plectus exinocaudatus. The sequence continues at coordinate 3,430 of JAQGAX010000084.1, read as the reverse complement.
TGGCGTGGGTGCTTAGTTCCAATGCCTATTTCGTTCAAGTAGTGATAAGAATTGTGGAATGAAGTCGCAATTCCACATTTGGTAGCGAGTTAATGATAATGCAGCATTGAGCCTCAATTTCTCATTTCTTAATAGTTTTGTGGAATGTTTTGTGGACTACAATTTTTGCAGAAATTATTATCGTCGCAGCGATGTTACTTGCGATGAACACTGCCGAAAGAAAATGATTTGCGAATGTCGAAAATTCCATCACGAAGACAAACTGTGTTCTGATTTAACTCGTTCGATAGATGTAATAGATCGAAATGAGCGAAAAAATTTCGCGCCACACATCGATTTGCACAAAGAAATGGAAGCGTTGCAATCACTGAAAGCAAAAGACGCAAAGTGCCCAATTTGACGTTTCACTTTTGTTTATAATTAAAGACAAAGTGTGACTTTACCGATTATTTGAGTTGAGATATGCTTTAGCTGATTTAATTAAAAGCCTAATTTTGATATTGCGCGAATGCATTTCGTTTTGCACTTGCGGTACTTCGCGAACATTCCATGCGAGCGGAAAGAACTTCAGGGACGAAAATTGAATGAAGAACATCCATCACTAATAGGGTATTTCAGAAATTTCACAGCCATTGTTTGCATCAGCTCGATTTCGTTTTTGTGACCGTGAACACAGTTTTGTAGCGTTTGTGAAACAAATATGCAAAACATTGACGCAGACACGCTGCAAAGATTAGTTGTTCGCAAATGATTTATACACATCCTATGCATCACAAAATCCATCATATATGCATCATAAGCCTAACGACATCCACCACAAACGCATCTTTTATTTGCCTTGCCGTTACTACGATCAGTGCAGAAGCTACTGGTGCAACCAATATTTCTGCAGTTTTTTTCGCAGTCATTTTGTCCATTGTTCCACCAGTCGATTTTCTTATAGCCGCAGCTGCCAGCGTCTCTCTCGCCTGCCGACGACACTCCGATGAAAATAATCAAGATGAGAATAGTGACGTTTTTTGCGTACATTTTTGGGTCTGAAATCAGACTATACGTCGCATACGCTTTATTGGAAAGATGTGACATTTTGGTATAATTATGCAACATACACATGACCACTAAGCACATCAAAGTCATTATTTTCGATAATTAAGTTATCGAAATATTATGCTATCACGATTTAGCTCGTCGTGTATCTGGATTTTCTGGCAGCTCCAGGGTAATGCTTATTGATTTTTTTACTGCTAATATTTTTATTTTTCCAAACCGTTCACTCATTGTAGATATGCTAAGAACAAATATTTTAGTTTTGCCTGGGCCTTGGATCATCCCGAGAGACAAATGATTCGTCCATCCAGCCACTCACATTTTCGTCGTAAGCAAGAGTTGAATGCCAGAAAAACCGTTGGTTGCACTTTCACTTCGCAAAGTTCTGCACAAAATAGATCACTGTCGCTGTCGTTCTCTTTTGCACGATATGTATAGGCTACATTTAATTGTCTGTTCTTGGAAAAAAAGATTTGCTGTTCCTGGAAAGCGGAATGAAATTTGAGAAGAAAAGCGTAGGTTTATGGCACATTTCACCCACATTGCTCACGAATCGGTCGGACAATAAGCAGCTTATTTTGCATACAAATTGTGATTCGATTTCGTATAGTTGTTAATAATCGGTCGTGCTTTATAAGCACACTGAATGATAGTTTCGATTAAAACGCGTGCGTGGGTGAAATACCGGGAATAAAACATTATTGCGCTCATGGAACGGACCGATTTCGTCAGCAGTGTGGGTGAAATGCCGAAATAAACCCATGTTTTCCGTCTATTAAAATCTATTCCGCTTTCCAGGAATAGCAAATCTTTTTCTTCCTGTTTTGTTATCGGCGCCATTCATATTTGCTATGATTCCGGTTCTCAAATAACGGTTCTTTTTCATACGGTTCCGGTTCTGGTTACCACGTTAGAGTTCCGGAACTGGAACCGGAGCCGTATGGGAGGCCAGGAACCGGGTATTACGGAACCGGAACCGTTACTCTATCAAGAACGCGAACACGACCAAGTCAACAAGCCATTGGGCTTCTGTTGGTTCCTTTTTGGTGATGAGTGCTATTCATAAGCTGGATAGCCGAAGGCGATACGATTTCAGAGAAGCTTCAAGTTTGTTCCGAGCGCAATGATGTAAGCGCCAACAATTACGCCAAAGGCTGAGATCAACTGTCTGTTACTCGAATACTGTACACTTGTTTCTCCTCCACACGTTCCAATACGATATACCCCAGGGCCCATCTAACTGCATTAGAGCGACGCTTCATATTCGTGCATATCCCACCTGCCAGGCAGAAACATATTCCTCTGCTTCATGTGTTTTGGTGAAAAGTTTCAAATTGCAATGCTCTTTATTAAAATAAATATAATCCCTGCAAAATACACAGCGATCTTTGGACGCTCAATTCACCGGTATCCTGAAGAGTCAAAATAAATGCTCAAGTCTACCAAGATCGCATCCTGAGGGGTGTACTAGACCCGTGGGCATGCCAGCACTTCGGAAATCATCAATGGACCCTGCAACAGGATTGGGCACCAGCGCATTCGGCCAAATCGACAATGGCGCTTTGCAGGCAGCTGTTTCCGGACGTTTGGGGAAAAGATGTTTGGCCTTCAAATTCTCCGGATTTGAACCCGATGGACTTTTCTGTGTGGTCGATTCTGGAAAAGAAAGCCTGCTCTACAAGACACATTACTGTCGACTCGCTTAAGCGCTCTCTGGAGAAAGCCTGGGCTGAAATAACCATCGAACAGGTCGCAAGCATCGTTGATACCTTTCCTAAGCGTCTCGAAGCCTGTATCGCCGCAAAAGGAGGACATTTCGAAAATCGGCTGTGATATTCTTGTTTTTGTGGTTCGTTAGAATGTTTTCAAAAAAAATAATGAAAATCGGTCCTGTTATAGCATAGTTATAAGTAAAACAAAACGGCAAGAACTTATTACGCACCCTGTACTTATAATCCGGCATTCGGGCCGCTTGTGCTTTGAAAACTTTTTATCCCCTAATCTTCCACCACCTCTTTCATCTCCTTCCACGGAGGATCTCCTTCCATCTCCTTCCCCAATCCATCCCCTCAGACTTTCGCCTATGAATGATTTTATTAGGCTCGGATTGCTTGACTTTCAGTAACGTTTTCTTAGTTCGTTAAGAATTGCAGTTTCGCAATTTACCGAAGTGCAGTGACTCTGGTTGACTAGTACATTCAAACTCGGCTATAAGAGTACGGTCGGGAAATCGAAAAATAGCTCTCATATTTATGTTGTTGTTATATGCGGGGTCTATGTTTTGAGTGTACCAATCGCTGATTCTATGACCAATAGTCATCGCAACACTATTCTCGTCATCTTAAACATACCTGTAACCAGGGGGGGTGGGGGGGGGGGGGGG
>JAQGAX010000083.1:0-25753 GCA_034698105.1 Plectus exinocaudatus | reverse complement strand
TTTTCACAAGCGGCAAAAATCGGCCAAAAGGGTGTTGATTGGAAAGGCTTCTATCTCCAGAACGAAACTTCGCAAACTAGCATCGACACGTCGAACTGTTGATGGCTTCCTTGCTGTATGCAGCACGAATATAACTTGTTACAGAAGCTGCCGCTGAGCCCCGGTTGAACTCGTACAACACGCAGTTGCGAATATGGAATATTTGGTCATCCATTTGATCTGCAATAAAAACACAGCAAATTGTTCCAGAGGTGAGAGCGATATAGCGATGCAATTGCGAGACAGTCCTCTTTCAAACGGTATATCACACTAGTCATCACGCACTAAATGACTAAAAGTATTACAGTTTCTTTGGCCAATATTGAAAACCCCACGAACTTTTGCATCAATCCAATATTTTTTTATTTTAGGAGACCCGAGACGAAGATGATCATTTCTTAAGGTAGGTTTACGCCTTTGACGATTTGGTCAAACGATATTTCGTAATGTTCAAGGGTATCTATCGTCTCTCGAAAATCCATCCCACGTTCCTTCTTCTCGTGTGGTCTGTGCGAAATAAGTTTCCTTTTGCATTTGTTATGGTTCAGCATTGAAATATTGGTTGGTCCATCTATGCTATTGCCGTATAACTACTGCATTCTATACAGTTTGACTTTTAATCTGATGTCTCGGGCAGACCGCCTGCATTACCCTGCATTAACTGTCATCGTTCAATAGCCATAGCAAAACCAACGTATTTGAAGCAATTATTCACGCGTCGGTTTTGCATCATCTTATGTTCGATTTTGTGGTTGTTTAAAATTATTGAGGTCATCATTTGGCATGGCTTGTACAGCACTGATGTTTATTTCATTCATAACATCACTAATTATAATATGCAGGCCCATAATGGGTCGGCTTTTAGCAAAACCAACATTTCTACTTACCAAAATGTGAGAAATATCATATTTGGCGTTATCACTGTCGCCTGCGACGTTGGAGCGATTCTTACTCTTATTTCGCGCAAAATCCCTCAGCATTAAGCTGAGGTTAGAATATTTTTGATCTGTTTAGTGGACAACGTTGCCATATTTTCACCACAAGTAGCTCGTCATTTCGAGCAAAATATGTCGAAATGGGTCAATTTGTTGCATGCACTAATAGACGTCAGCACTTTTGTGATCACGCCTTTGCTATTATCTTTATTCTGTGTCGCTCTAAGGGAAACCCTTTGGAGGAAAAAGAAGCATCTTCATCAGATGAATCCGATATTATTCGAGGAACAACAACAAAAAGTAACATGACTGCAACGAATGTCTCCTAATGTGCTCCACCGAAAATAAGGGAACTTCTATCTCCTTATTTTTCAATATCTCGTCATCAATCCATTCCATCAAAAACGTCAGCAACGTTCTTAATGGAATTTACTTGACCAAGTTTAACCAGTCCTTCCTATTCCCTTCCCGAGTAGCAACCAACCTTTCCAAATCCCAGATTGATCGTGTCCCAGGATATTCAGATTTTCCAATTGCAGTCCTTATTACGGCCCTAACCCAGAGGTGTCTAAAGATTCGTTGTATTATAATTCGTCATAGCGTATAATGTCTGGTGTCCGTATGTCATTTTTGCAATTCGATCATCGATGACAGTATGATTACTTTGGCTCGCAGGATCAGAGTTCATATAAATTGAAGTGATGTGAAACCGCACAGCTGCACCTATTGCTTCAAAGTACTTCATAACACTGATAATTTACATAAACTCTGATCCCATGAGCCAAAATAATTACCCTGTAAGTAATTCGCCTGAAGGAATTTGTAAGGTACAGTGATTTTTATGTTCAATTAATGGTTTGTGTTGAAGACTTGTTTATAGGTCTGGTATCGAAAAGTACTATAACTTGCCCCTAACGATCAGTCGTGCTAAAGGGACAATGGGGAGCATTTGTGTGTCATGTGTACCTGGGGCCGATATTGGCGTCGAAACCATAGGACTTTTTGCCTTGTAAAGCAAGACTACTTTTTTGGTTAATCATGATGGTCAGTTTTGGTTAACCCATTACTGGTATCATAACTACTTACATATATCAATAATGTATAACAATATTATTGAGCAAAACTAATTAATTTGTACAAACTAGTACCGTATCTATCCTAAAATTGCGCTATTGAATGCAGCATATACGATGGATTGAAACGATTTGGCTTTTCTAAGTAAGCAAGTTTCACACATCACTCTTTTGAAAGTGTTCGTATTGTTTTTTAATTGAAGCCAATGGTATTTTAGACTTCTCGAAGCTGCAGCATCGCCATTTTTTGCCTATCCCAATCGACTCTATCACAAAGAATTTCAAAGCGATAATTAAAAGGCTTTCATTAGACTCGTTTATTCGTTTATGAGTTGTGCCGTTGTGCCAGAGTTGAACCAAATGAAAATCCGTCTGGACGTCTTCTGGGAAAAATTTTCGACATGCTTCAAGAGATGTGTGCGCACGCATCCCGGATACATGAAGATTATGACGCGCATGATGAGAGATCTGAATACTATTGAAGGTCAATTGTAGGCTCGTCAATCTCTGCTCGTTAGTCATCCATTTAATAAGCGTAGGCGCGAACTGTTGAGAGTTTAGTACAGAGGTGGCACCATTTGGCGGCTGGGGGGAGGGGTTGCGCAACCCCCCGCAACCCCCACCGCCCAGGTCTGATTTAGTATACAGATACTACGCGGCTGCAATCTATGTTGGATGGAAGGAAAATGTGAGTCCAATTTGGATGATTGTGGTGCTGTATTTTGGCGCATTTATAAATTTTTGATACCAGTGTACTGCAACACAAGATTTGAATTTTATCGCTATTGTGAAACACACTATCATTTTGAACACAGTGAAGAGATTTCTTATGTGGGATACTCTTGGGTTGGTCAATATGCTCCTTAAACTTACGAAATTTTCCTGTAAATTACTTTGTAGTTCAAATAATACGTAATTCAAAAATAAATCACCTGACAATCTTGCATTTGCTCAAATAAAATTAAGCAATATGAACGAATATATTGTTTATCACACTTCAACCAAATACTCAAAATTATAGGATAGCGACATCAGTAGAATTTTCATCCATTGAACCGGCTAAAACTTCTCGCCTTGTCTCCTCCAAGTACATTATTTACAGTGGCGAGCAAAAGTTTAAGCACACCCGCCTACTTTTTCAATTTTCATTTTTTATCGAAAACTGAAGCGATTTCCGCTCGAACGTGGTATGTCACATTGAAGTACTAAGAGGTCGGGTCAGACTGGGCTGCATGTGATACGATGTTGTGCGGTAACCATAATTTCATACCCCGCCGACTGTACTACTCGCTAATAAGGCGCGAGCAAAAGTTAAAAACACATTTCGATTTTTTTCGAAAAAAATTGGAATAATTGCGAACAGGGCAATTTTATTAATTGAAAACAACAATATACAGTAAGTACTGTTGCAAAAGCAAAATTTTTGATTCAACAGCAACGAAACAACGGAGCAAATAACCGATCAGTTTAGTATGCACAGCAATAGTATGCACAACATCATATTACATGCAGCCCAGTCTGACCCGACCTCTTAGTACTTCAATGTGACATACCACGTTCGAGCGGAAATCGCTTCAGTTTTCGATAAAAAATGAAAATTGACAAAGTAGGCGGGTGTGCTTAAACTTTTGCTCGTCACTGTACGTTGTCTCTCACTTCGATGAAAGTGAAAAATTTATTTATACGAAATCAATAACAGAACAAGAGATATTTGCAAAATATCCAACAAAAACACCGACAATCAGCAGCGTAGATAAGGTCAATTGAGATGACGGGGCGGCTAAATGAGATGCGCTGTCAAAAATCGGTCATATCCCCAAGCCTAAACTCGTGCCCATGTCTGCATGGCGCAGTAGTTTTGATTATCTTTTTTTAAAAAGGTCACCAAAAACCGCCCGCCACCTTCACCATCTAACCACATGCCGCTCACTGCACTCGATACTGCTGAAAATAATTACCAAGACTACTTTATTGTTGCTATTACTCAACCGTTTTATGAGGCACTGTAGAATAAGAAACGCCGTTGACTTCTTTAAACGGATGTAGTGCGCATTTCAACGTATTGATCAAACTCGAAAACGGCGATATCCAGATTGATTTTCAATATTCTCAGTTCCTTAAAATAAACATTATTTTTGTGCGGCTATGTCACATCAATTATTACCAATGGTATGTTGAAGGTCTTCAAATAAAGAAATGGAGAATGCAAAACTGAGCTTAAAGTGACCAATTTCGGCTCTAAATGAAATGACTGCGGATGCAGTATGGTCGATACAGACTTCGCATTGCCCAAAGTAATTTTGGTAAAGTTGAAGTTTAACTTCCGACAGCCGTTAGTGATTACCGAATTTTCCATATTTACGGGGCCCCTTCTTCTCGATGCTCTATATTTCGTCCACAGTTGCAAAAGCTGAATTTCGACTTTAATATTTGCCATTTTCTTATAAAGTTGACCCCGTATAAGATTTGATATGTCAATAAAATGGATACAAAAATAAGTATAATTTCATTGATATATCAAGTTTTTAGACATTGATTGCTATGAAACTGCCATATTTGGTTAATATTACGTCCTTTCATAAAAGTCATTGCCTGCTGAAAGGGGGAGTCTTTTGAACATCGAAAGATCCTCATTCTGTTAGGGCGATGCATCTTGCATGCCCCTGCCCGGTATCCGAAACCTTTTAGCGGTCTTAGGGGTTTACTCCTGTGGTGAACATGAAGCATCCGCGTGGTACCGCTTGACCTCTTAAAGTGCAAGCAGAACGCTTCATTTTCCCCCTTATTTCTCCAACCGCTGACAATCGGATTGAAGTGGGCGGAGTTTTCAAACTTTCCAGATTGGAGGAAGGCCGTCAAAATAGGTAAGAGGGACCTTATGCTTGGGCAAAGTCCGAATATATTTGAAAATCACTAGATTTTCTATTATGTAAGTCGCAGTGGCCAACCCAGTCAGTTGCACCATAGTCTCGCATGATTATTGAACAGCAAAACCAATATAAACTAAAAAATTAAGTTTGTTTTATGGCAAATGCTTTTTAAAATTTGCATCTTTCATTTGATATTGTTCAAAAATTTAATTGTGAAATGATTTCTTACGTTCGACGCTGCAATATTTAGTTGTTCTTCGAGAAAACTTCTGCATTCTTTAAACGTGGGCCTTGTTAGAGGGTCCTCTTTCCAACAGTTGTACATTAGATCATTATATCTGGAATGTGCTATGCTTATACATTTTAAGGAAACTTCCGAAGATAAGATCACGTGTTGATGCTGAAGGGCGCATGCAAGTGCAGCGTTGCAGTGGGAAATGATCGCATCCCAAAAATGTGCTCAGAGGTGGGCGGCATTAGTGAACGATTTGAAGCACGGCAGATATCAATGATCATGGAAGCTGGACAGGGGAATGTCAGCTAAGACCAGCTCGTGTACACCCCAAAAATTGACCGCAGTACTGCAAATTTTTCCAACTCACAATTCTTCAAGATACAAAAACTAGGGTACTCACAGGCAACCTCGGACCCGTGATAAAACTAGAGTGGATGGTTCATGTGCATGGCGTAGCGTGTATGCAATATGTATCCAGCGGTCAGTACCTCTGACTTGTGTATACCTTCAGTCCCTCCTATTGTGTGGGGATGGTTGTGCAAAGCGTCTCTGTCACATAGTGGCCATAATTTTTTCCTTATTGGTGAGATAGAAAATAGCGTTTTAACGTGTGGGGGATAATATCCCAAAACCCGAACTATACCTCAAGACGTCGACCAGTGCAGAAACTTTTTCTGAAAATTTATGTACCGTACTTATTCGATTAAAGTTTAGCTCTAAACTAAAGTTCCACTGTTAAATGATGTCCCACTCTCGAATATTGCTCTAGAGTTTCGTTAAATTTAAAAAGTAGAGCTACACTCTCTAATGAAGATCCCTGGGACAGCTACAGCATGAATACACGAATTTTTGTTAAAAATGTAACGAATTGTATAATTATAAGCGTTTGCTGTATTTGGGCTATTGAAATCATGATGTCCAACAACTTTAAAACCGAATCAAATGCTGGTGTCCCGTAAATAACGAACAAAGCAGGCGTTCATTTCTTCGACGAATAATTCTGTTTTGTGAAGGGGTTAAAAATATATAGCCTCATTCACAAATACAGTGCCGGATTAGTTAAACTAAAAAATACATCCCCATGGGTGAGTATTCGTATAAATATGGTGCCCTAAAAATGAGAGTAGTAAGTAACTTACAAATTAGGAGGGGCGTGCTTGGGGCTGTTCAGTCGGTAACCATTTTTTAGGAATTTATGAATCTGCTTAAACCGTGATGGATAGTGTCCGTCCAATGGATCTGATCCCAAGGTGAATATCTCCCAGAGCAGCACACCGTACGACCACACGTCTGATTCAATACTGTAATAATTGTTCTCGAATGTTTCCAAAGCCATCGAGGCAATAGGAACCATTCCGCCGCCCGGCGACATGGTGTAGTGCTTGTTCTGACGTGCTAATCCGCAATCGGCAATCTTGATGATATAATTAGAGGTGACAAGAACATTTCTTGCTGCCAGATCGCGGTGGATTACCTAAAATAAGTGTCAATGCCAAATCTATTTTCGCGACGTTATAAGCATTCATGAAAATTGTAGTACATGAAATTTCACAGATGTGCTTCCTTTTGACCAAATTTGATGCTGGAAACTGCACAAACTGCGCCCCATAAATGCCCGCGATTGCTTCTCTCTCTCTCTGACTGTTTATCAAACAAAACCAACTATGTTTTCATCGCCAAAAAGAAGTGCCATTTTCTTTGGCGCAATTTTTTGAATTTGGCGCCTTTTTGGGGGGTGGGTCCGCGGATGGTGCGCGTATATACCCCCCCCCCCCCCAGACAGTCGGCTATACTTCCCCAGAGCCAAACCCGTGCCCATGTCTGATGCGTGGGTGCGTGGGACAAAGAAGGCGTATTTGAGGGAATGGGAATCTAGTCAAAAACCCGAAAACTTGCTTCTCTAAATTAGCCGAAGGCAGCAAAGTGGTAGGGTTTCCGTATGTTTTCGGTCGGAGGCAAAAAGTTTTGCTAACATTTTCATCTTATGGAAAAAATGACTTACTGACTCTCCTAACCGCGAGACCCAAATGCACCTGCTGCGTTCGAGTCTCTCATTTATTCACGCCCTTCGTTCGTGTTACAAATGAACTATAGACAATGTTTGGTTCACTTAAAAGTTGGGAACATACATTTTTGCTTGAAATAAATACCATGCCATTTGCTATCTGGTATGCGTAAAGCATCAAATCTGTTTGCAAAAGTTGCTCTCCTGTTTCTTCTTCCTCATACAAAAGCACAAGAGCCTCATATCCATCTTCTTGTGTCACGAAATTTTGAGGATTTGTAAACTGGGCAGCGCGCAGACTGCGCGACATCTCCTTCAATACACTAAGGAGACTGCCTCGCTCACAAAGCTCCATTATGATATAGAGCTCTCCTTGTGGAATTCTTCTAGTGACTGCTCCAATAAGCCTCACAATATTAACATGTGTGCCAATTGCAATCATAACTTTTAATTCATCCAACAAAATCTTGATATCCTGGACGGAGTTATTGCGAGATTTAAGTTGTTTAATTGCAACATTTTCGACTTCTGTAGATATGTTAACATACCGTTGACGAAGTTTGCCAGCCTTTACGATTCCGAAATTACCTTGACCCAGTTCCTAGAGATGCAAAAATGGTCTTTGATTTGACTGCCAAACGCTTTTTGGAATGGTTATATTTTTATCGCAAATCAGAAAGGCACTGCAGTTAGTAAGCAATAACATAGGTTTACTGTCGCGAAAGGAATACAAAAACAAGTACCGTAGATCTGCAGTGATAGTTAGCGAACGCACGGTTTAAAAAAGATCAGCCATTATCTATAAAAATCATCTGCGGCGCGCCCATCAGTCTGCGCACAAAGAGGTGAAAGCGATTGGTTATAGAGGTTACGGTTCAGTGTTAAATGTGAGATGAAGCAAAACTCAAATACAAACGTATCATTGCCAACAACAACTGAACCACCGACGACACTAACTGCAGCAAGAGTGACAGACAATCGCAACATATAACAAAGGTTTATGATTGAGGCTGGTGGAAGGGTTTGCTTTTTTATTCTGAACTTGAGACGCAAAAATCTAAAGTCTTTATGTTTATATCGCATAATCTACTGAAATTGCAAAATTCATTAAAGGTTTCAATATTTTGGGCCTGAAAATATGGGGAAGACCGAGCCTTACGCAAGGTTTCTTGGCTACTAGCTTGGAGGGTTACTTACCCTTCGACCCTCCCCTGTAAACTATAACACTATATTAGCGTAATGATATCATGCAAATTTACCTGCCCCCACACGAGTCGGCTAAACTCTATTTCGTAGCGATATAGATATGGCAAACGATCAGTTTGCTCAATCAAAGCTCGATTTGTGTCCACGAGCTTCAGAGTACTTTCGATGTCTGTCGTCTGAGCTGAAGATTCTTGAAGTTTATCGAACAATTTCTTCAGCGCTACTTTCTGGCGGCGGTTGACAATGAAAGCATAGAGAAATACAATTACTAGAACAGTGAGTGCGGCGACCGTAATAATGGTCCCGAGATAATAGTATGAGGAACTTTTTGGATAATGGCGGATTTTGTAATCATTGCTCCATGCTCTGAACGTAACTTGAGTTCCATAAACAGTCACCTGAAACGACGGAATTAAGCAAGCAACAGAGCACTTTTCTGACAAACAAAACAGAAATTTGAGAAATTTAATGATTTTTGTGGAATTTTTGACTGGAACTGGATGGGAACAAGATAGTGCCGGGTAGCCCGAGGTAAATGAATGCAATACCGTAGTCCAGTCAAATGAATCGAAAGCTTTTCTTGAAACCATGTATTACATACTGACAGGGTTGTATTTCCTCGCGTTTTGATGCCAGTCATAGCTTGGGGGAAGGGGTTAGGGTCGACCCCAACGACCGCAATCTCCTATCCATAATGAATAAAATTTACGAATTGAAACCAGATAAAATGGCATTTTCCCGCCGAAAAATATAGCGCCCCAACCGGTGCCCACTTCTGGCTTTACATGTAGAATAGTAAATGAAAGTGAAACTTCATTGAATCTTTAAGATTATTATTTTGAAAATCTTACTTTGACGAAAACATCTGCCTCTCTATTTAGTGTTATCGGTGTATCGGAGATTGAAGCAATAGGGTTGCCCAAGCGGCAGTCCAATAATGAAACTGTTCCATTTAACGCAAAATTTTGCTCATCACCATTGCAAACAGTTTTCCCCATAACACTATCAATATTTTCAGGACAGTATCCAATTACAATCCATTTAATAAAAATATGATTTTTTTCTGTTATATATGCGTCTTCAATCTGTATTTCAGTGGAAGTGACATTGACAGATCCTGCTGGAAAAGAAAATAGATTTCCGCGATAAGTGAAGAGAAAAGTTATATGAATTGAGTAGATAGTAAACGGCGATAGTTGTTTGTCGCAATCTACTTCTATGAATGGCGTACTACTGACGTGACAGTTTCTTCGCAAACTGTAACTGGTATTTCCAATGTTTGCATAAATATATTTCTTAAAAGTTGTATGAAAAGGTGAATACGCTTCTTTAACGACGATCGAGAATCGATAAATCGGCGCTCCTAATGATATTGTCCATGCAATAAACGATTCTGTCCATCTGATTGTAATCTCGTCAATGCCAATCGGGTGAGCTTGAAAAGATTTTACGATACTAATGTTGCGGGTCAAAAAGCAATGATAAATATAATCTTCCGCTTGGAAACGAGAAAATTTGTTTGCCGTAGTAGAACAGTCTGCGCAATCGTCGTAGTGTAGCTTCATTTGAGTCTCATTGCATTGGAAAAGACACAATGGTCCCATATGCGGTTCTGCACACTGGCAATTTCCGTTTCCCAAGTCAACTGATTTCTCGGGGCAAATACCTCTGACCTGGTTCGTAACGAAATAGTTTTCAAAATTTTGGCGATTTCTCTGTGAAATAGTAGTTTGCTTTTGGCTTGAAATGATGTCGATCCCGATTTCAGCGCAATAATAAGCTATGCCGGAGATGCTGTGCTTTATCCGAACTTGCAATTGAACTTGCTTGACATCCTAAAAGTGCAGTGAATCACACCTGTAACCAGGGGGTCCAGCCCCCTCTGTACCCTCCCCCGGTCGCGCCGAAAAAAATTTGGCGTTTTTTTGAATACGCGCCGAAATCCCGACATGAAGGTACCGTACCTCTCCCCCACGAGAAGGTCCAGACCCCCTTAGCCTCGGACCTCGGTTACTGGTATGCAGTAAATATATTAATTTGAGTTCGCTTGTACCTGTACAGTTACAAAATTTGGTAGTTCCGTTTTCGTTTTATCGAGGCGTAATGACAACAGTAGATCAGCAGCTATCAAAGTCGAGTGATCAGTTACTTGCCGGATCATTAAATCGTGAAAAGCTTCGGGCTCTTTTCTTATTACATAAAATTGACCAAGATCACTGCTGTCAAATGTTTGTTCTTCATCGATTGCCCTGGAAAGTATTGCTCGACGATCAAACATTGTGACCCTTGTAAGGGTTATCCCAAGTTCGGCAAAGTGAATAAAGTATTCAAACCCTCACAAATTTTTTGTTGAAGGACTTATTAGATCTTTCTGAAAATCTTTTGAGAAACTATTTCAGTGAGAAAGTAGTCGACGCCATAGATTGATAATTTTTCTTAAAATCATGCGACACAGAGAAGAAGCCCCTAGTAATATATTTCAGAGTGCTCTGAAGTTTTTGCAGTTCATGCACAGATTATCTTGAAAATCAGAGTTAGCCACAAACACAATTATCATTTCGACGAACGGCCGTAAAAATTACAGAACAGTTTTTTCAGAACGATCCGATGCTGGAGCATTTGTATTCGGCAGCATCTACATGTGCGAACAGAGCCGATGATTTATGTATTAGATACGGATGTCTGCGTGCGCGTGTGCGGACAGGTCCCGTCCACTTTTGTTTTTGGCCGGTCAACATACCCTCAGCCGAATTTCCAGACACGGTTTGTCCACGGTGGGGTGCAGTAAGGGTAGCCCTATCCGATTGTACCGTTTTCGTCGCGGGTCCTTACGCAGAAATTCGAATCTTTAGAATCGTTCGCAAATAAGCCCCGCCCAGTTTTTCGATCCCGTCGGCCGGGATCCCTGGGACATGAAAATTTTTGCGAACCCTCTCCCGTTTTTGAAAACTTTGTTTTGCGGCTCCATCGCCATATTCAGACAACTGCTATACCTGACCTGTGATACTGCCGACCACGGCCACGAACAGTATGGAGGCTGATGTCACTCACAACCAGTCGAAAAAATGGTTGAAATCACCCCTTCCAGCTAGACCTGTAACGAGACCGATACCAGTTTCGTTAGTCCCAGGCAGTGTTGTCTTTCGTCCCGGTAATTTAAATTTTCGTCCCTAATTAAAATTTTCGTTCCTGGAACGAAAACGAAAATTTAAATTTATTTGACCCTAGGAACGGAATAGAAACGAAAATTTAAATTAAATTGGGCAGGAATAGGAACGAAAATTGCAATATGGAACGAAAATTAATTTTCGTTCCATACAAATGTTTTGCAAATGTTGGAACGAAAACGAAAATTTAAATTTATTTGGCCCTCGGAACGGAATAGGAACGGAAATTTAAATTTATTTTGGCTCTCGGAACGGAATAGGAACGGAAATTTAAATTTATTTTGGCTCTCGGAACGGAATAGGAACGGAATTTA
The DNA here is from genome assembly GCA_034698105.1 of Plectus exinocaudatus. Classification (NCBI taxonomy): domain Eukaryota; kingdom Metazoa; phylum Nematoda; class Chromadorea; order Plectida; family Plectidae; genus Plectus; species Plectus exinocaudatus. The sequence continues at coordinate 13,909 of JAQGAX010000083.1, read as the reverse complement.
AATTTATTTGGCTCCCTGGAACGGAACTGGAACGACAATTTAAATTTATTTTGGAAAAACGACAACACTGGTCCCAGGAGTCTCGTTTCCATTCGAGACCGAGACCAAGACCAGTTTCGAATCCCTGGTCTCAGTCTCGGCCTCGGCCTCGGTCTCGAAAGTCTCGTTACTTTCGGTCTCGTCTCAGTCTCGGTCTCGTTAGTCTCGTTAGTTTCGGTCTCGTTATTATGAGCAGAGTTCAAATCAAAAAAATCAGTCACTATACGGGTCGAAGGCAGTGTTTGCGCGTTACTTTACTTTTTACTTTACTTTTACTTTTACTGAGTTTTTGAGAAATTTACAGATTGAAAAACTCGGTATACTCTGTAAAACTCAGTAAAATATTACTTCAATTTGAAAGCAGAAAAGATTGAAATGAAATTTTTCACGAGAAAAGAACAGCCGTTACTGAATAATGCGTATAAAATTTATTTTGGCATGATTCTTGATTCCGCAAGGTGTTACAGATGGGCTTGCCAAGACCAAGTGTGTCGAACGGTTATGAAAGTAAACCGATATTACTTCTGAACAGGGCCCCATAATAGGAGAAGCATACGAGTCCTCGGGTCTATGATCTAGCGTTATATTAGAGGAGCCCCGCGGAGGATTTATTCAGTAACAGAGGGTCCAAGAGTTCAGTGTGCCTCTGGCAGGCGCGAAGCTAGAACCGGTACACCAGGGGGGCCAACTCGGGGAACCGGGGGGGGGGGCTGGCCGTATTGAAAGTCTAAAAAACTGAGGGTATTTGCGGAAAACCAGGGGGGCTGGCAAAAAAACCGGGGGGCTGAGCCCCCCAGCACCCCCCTAGCTTCGCCCCTGGCCTCTGGTCCAGCTCGGTTGTGCTTTGGGCCCATAATACCCATAATGGGGCCCTGCTTTGATGAAACTTGAGCAATAATTGCAAAAAATGCAGCTTTCTTTAGCGATTGAAAAATGTTCGATTTTACATCTTGGACTCGGTAAACAGCGAAAAAGCAAGCTTATTCATTAGCTACCAGTGACTTAAAATCTGTTGATGAATCTCGTGACCTGGGTGTCATAGTTACTAGAAATCTTTCCTGGTCGGCCCAATGCAGACTAATTACACGTAAAGCTGGCTGCCGATTGAATAGTTTAATACGCTCATTTCAAACCAAATCGACTTCTTTCCAACTTCGTTTATACAAAACCTTCGTTAGGCCTAAACTTGATTGTGCTGTTTCTGTTTGGTCGCCATTTAATATCAAAGATATTATGCGTCTATATGTATTCAGCGGGCATTTAGCAAAAGTATTCCTGCTTTAAATAAGCTTGTCATAAAACGACCGTCTCAGTCAACTTAAATTTGGATCGTAAAAAATAAAAAATGATCTTCGTCGATTAAAAAATGACTTCATTTTAGCGCACAAATTTTTGTACTGTCGTTATGATGTTGATCAAACTACAGTATCCAAATTACTTCCATTTCATAGGCAATCTTTCATTAATTATGACGGTCCGCGTACTAGAGCTTTGAGAAAACATTGCAAAACTTTTGAAACTGGACTGACTATGAGGTTAGATAAACCTCGCTACAAAACTATACTTCGGAAAAACTTCTTTAGTAACAGAGTTGTTGACCCTTGGAACAGTTTAGATGCCAAAATCAGGGCTACTGGCAATCCAAATAAATTCAAGGCCTATCTTAATAATTAGGTTACGGGTCAAGGAGTTGTCAACCTTATGCCATTTCTTAAATCATTTCCAGTATATAACACGATAAACTATTACCAACCTGCTCATTCAATCTAACATCCTTTTACTATTAACCCTTTCATTTTCACTATTAATCCGGGAGGTTATTAGACGTCGAATGGGACGGCCGCCTTCCCCTGTCTTTCACATTGTCCATCATACTTTGTTGTTCTTGCCTTATTTTTTCATGCTATGTCTCATTCATGTACACGTGCGATGTAGAGGAGTAAATCAAATAAATAAAAAAATAAATAATACTAATAAATATCTGCAAATTTTTCGGCCGTAGGCCAAAAAGCACAGGTAACCCAAACACGAGTTAGAGCTACCCAGAGTGCCAGACATCACCGTCTGGTATCTATCGGGTATTTTTCATAGTACCCGAGAAGCAAGCATGTAGCCGTAAGTCGAAAACGAGGGAAGCAAAATTGGCATCTTGAGGCAAGTTGATGGTGTACGAAGCGAGACCCTTATTTGGTCGATGATTTTTTCCGGATTCCGAAACTTTTATCCCATCAATAACTTTCGACCAGGCGCTTGAAAAACCTCAAATAATTTCCATCATGGCAACCTTTCTAAAGAAGTCCCCAAAATCCAAAATATTTTTTAATGAAAAAAGACCCATCCCAGTGATCTTCGTGATAATGTATGATCCCAATTTTAAGTTTTTTCGCCGGCGCGGAACACCGGTAATTTTTTTCGATTTTTCGGCCTCGTCTCGGTCTCAGTCTTAAACGTCTCGATATTTTCAGTCCCGTCTCGGTCTCGAAAATCTTGCTACTTTCAGTGTCGGCTCAGTCTCGATCTCGAAAGTCACGTTAGTTTTGGTCTCGTTAAAGGTCTACCTCCAGCCATACATAAAACAAGTCGCAAAAGTGGGAGGTTGGGAAGGTTGACGTATTTTTTCTCCCTTCGGCTGAAAATGGTTTTTGGGCCGGTCCCTCCTCAACCTCCCCCATTTACATGTATGTCACCAGCCGCCGACATGCGGTTATATCTGGGTATTACCTCAACATGTTTGTGTTTTTTAAACTTCTGTATGTTGCTTGAAAATTCCAAACAGTATCAAACGACAAAATACCTGCGGCCTGTGTTAATTACTTCTTCTGTTCTCCGAGTTAAATTTGAAAATTCTTCGGTTGTGTACTTCAGAGCAAGTTGTTGGCCCGCTTTCGTTGCACTGATTGTCGTACCTACCCAAAAGATTGGATTATCAAGTTCGGTGAGGTTGTTTTGATCACGGAACCGCGCATTGAGTAGTATAGGAAAAGGTGTAACTGCCGACGAAAAATAGATGAAGGTCCCATTGCCTACAATAATCATTTTGAGACAATAACACGTTCCGAGATTTGTTAGAATAATACCCTAAATTCAAAATTATACAACAAACAATCGCCTTTTTCAAGTTCAAATACTTGAGAGCGTTACAGATGGATAATAAATAGGAGAAAAATTGATTGCTCCGCTTCGTGCATGAATAAGATACGCAGGTTAGGCAGTGTTGTTATTTCGTATTAGCTGCTAGTGTAATGTTAGTTTTTGCTACTTTTTGGACCACCAAATGGGCAAAAAGTCATCGAACGGGTTTGATCGGTTCCTGATCGGCATTGAGAGTATAACTATGCAAGCGGATTTTTTAAAAGAAAGCCTAGGATCAAACTTATAGAATGGTACCAAATTTGATGGAAAAAACGGGTAGATCGGTTATGGAATTCGCCCAAAATGTTTCGTGTTCAGCAAGAACAGTTAATTTTGCGATTGCTCAAAATGAAGCATTTTGGTTTTTGAAAGTTTCACAACCGGTCTATCTGTTTTTCCCCAACAAATTTGGTACCATTTTCTAAGTTAGATCCAAGACTTTTTTATAAAAAAATCCGTTTGCAAATTTGCGCTCATAATGCCGAGCAGGAGCCCATCAAACCCATTCGATGACTTTTTGCCCACCCTGTACAACAACTTTCTCTCGAAAATTAACGAAATTTGGCAATTGCTTATTTTAATCCTAGAAATACCAATTTGGTTCAAGTGTTCTCTGCAACCATGCAGTTTTCTGAAATACGCGCTTTTAGGTAGATTTGCCATCGATTTACCATCAAAATTTTCGATTATCTAAAAAACGGTTTCGTATTTTTCACTTTTTAAAATATCAAAAAAAGTAGATTGCATCATTTGCAAATGATAGCTAATTAAAATGTGTCACACTTACAAAAATATTCATTAAATAGAAAGTGCTCAGCTTTTCTACCACTGCCAGCCACGGACCCGAAAGTTTACCTGTGCCCTCTAACCATACCTATGATGTGGAAATTATAAAGGGTGAGCCAATTGCATAGGTGTAACCGGGGGTCCTAAGGGGAGTCGGATCCCCCTGGCTTGGTCAGAAAATGTTTTTGCCACGTAGTGGCGAAAAATTTTTTCGCAATTTTTTTGAATTCGCGCCGAAATCCGACACGAAGGTACCCCCCCCCCCCCCGAGAGAAGGTCCAGACCCCCCCCCCCGGCCTCAGACACTCGTTACACCTATGCTGAATGAAGTATGATGAATTTTGTTTGCGAATAAGATTCCTCAAACGAGATAAATTTCGTTAATAGTTTACCAAAATGTAAAGTTATATCTCATTACTTTCTTTTTTATCATGATTGATTTCTGGCGAACAGTCCATCCATGGCCTAGAAATGTCATAATGACTATGGGTTAAATTAGTACTGTGTCATCCTCAAGAATTCGATAGATTTCAGTAAATGCTTTGTAACTCAAGAACTGTTACCCAGAATTCAATGGTAATAGAAAGAAAGAAATGGGAATGATCATTTTACATTTTGTGGCAAAGTATGGACAAAATTGGTCCATTATGAAGAAACTTATTGGCAAACCAAATTCATCACATTTAGTTGGCTCATCCTGTGTTACGAAACATGTTTTAACTTACTGCAATCCGTCAGAGAAATATAAATTTTCAAATTAGGTGCAACTTGCTGATACAATAGCTGAAAGAATATCAAATTAAGGAGACGATTTTGCTACTCGAAAAATACAGTATTACCTTTATGTCTCTCTGCGAAACTTTATCCTTAGACTGAGCGTAATTTCCTATTGAGACAATCAACGTCAGTGAAATAAAAACCGAAAAACTCTTCATCGTCCACAAAATCGTACGCGGCAACGGAAATTAAAAATTTGTTGATCTGAAAGCGCAATCTTTTCATTAGTGTTGCCGCGGTTAACAATCCTAGGGTAATGACGATAAATTTCGATAAATGATACGATAAATTTCGGTTAGAGAAAAAGATGGTTCGATAAGACACGAGAATGTTTTTTTCTTTGGTTAGACCGATACGATTAGTACGTTAAATATGGTATCACATAGTATCGTACGATAAATGTATCATATCGTAACAACACTACTTTTCATTTTAGTTAGGTGGACCATCTTTGACGAAGCTGGGATCGAAAACTAATGGATTTAGGTCGATCAAGGAATCAAAATTTGATTATCGACCAAAAACGTCAATTATTTTAAAAAGAAGCGATGAACTGCAAAATTGCCCTTCAAACTCCCCTCGAGCGGACGCTTTCTGGAATTTTATATTCACCTAAACCTGTACCTGAAGCACACCTGTGGGCAACCTGCAGGCCCTTGTTGTTGGGCACCACAGAGCAATCTTCATTCCTAGGACCGGATTAACGGGATTAGGGACCCGAAGCTAGGAGCCACAATGATGTTCCTTCAGCACTGCGCAGAGATTCTTTGAGACCTCTTCCGGCCTACTTTGTACTACATGGAGTCTTTAGCTTCGTAAGCTTCACCTATAATCCGGTACTGCTGATTCCACACCTCGCCTCCTACACATTTATTGCACGCATCTATTACAATCCGAGGTTGCAGATATGAAAAAGATGAATAAACATAGCATTGGAATAGATATATTATTATTTAGCACATTTTTTACGTTTTTACGTTCATTTTTTTACGCCAAAGAATAAGCGAATTTGACAGAATTTCTCATTGCGATTGCACCATGTAGCCGTTCTGGAAAAAATCTCCGTCACGAGTTGCTAAAACTGGTTTCAGGTCCCGATCTATTGCAAACAAAGAACATAACAGGAATAGCCGGCTGTCGATGTCCTTGCGCTGAAGAATTTTTGTCCTATCGAACCATCACATCATTAATTTCTTTAACGATTATGTACTGACTTAGGCACTGTATTTGCCGCTATAGTTGCATTGAACTTTCGCGAAGTAGAGCTCTTGAGTTTATCCCAAATGCTGCTCATCGTACATGCCGTATTTTCCTTAATAGTACGATACGCCGTATTAATTTTCAACCTTCTAAACATATGGTTAATTGCAAACGGATTCGTGTGTTACCGAAGTTCAAAATTATTTTCCGTATCCAGTAACCCAACCACTCATGCAAGGTTGAATGTTTAAACGGCGAACCAATAGCGGACTTGCCGCCAGTGTCATGAGTATATTGAATAAGCACTTTCAGAGTTCGGGTTTAATCGAGTGCGACGAGCAACAGAGGTCACCTATCTTCTCGTCTAATTCAAAATGTTTTCGCTGTACCATTTAACGCCTTGCCAAGACAACATATTTTTCACAGTTCGGTTGTTGAAGTCATCGCCGTGCCAGTTGGACTAAGTGTTAAGCGGAAGCGCTGAGTATTATCAAAGTAGGTTGCGAAATAGATTCAATGCAGAGCTGCGCTGCTTATCAGCAAGCTTTTTAGTTAAAATTTATCGAAATTTCTGTTTTAAGAGTATAATGGTTGGCGAATAAACAGTATGTATTCAATTTTGATATTATTATTGTTTTGTTCGGGTTGGTTACTTAGCGATCGTCATCCTTTGGTCTTCATTATTGGCGGTCAAGTCTTCAAACAGGCTTTCAGACGATTTCTACTTGTCTCTCTGTATCTTGAGAATATTGTTCAATTCAATAATTATCCAGTTAACAGATACTACATCACAATTTGTGTAAAGTAAAAGAAAACACAGCGGAAAAGCAATTACAGCGTTGAGTAAAACTGCAAATACGGCAATTGAATACTTTTGACGGACCGCAGACGCGCCAAGCAAGCTGAGTATTTTGTAAGTTCATCGCTATCTTCTGACGGCCTCCGCGACTTCTGCGTCAGGTTCACTCACTGCATTCGTAGCCCTTGCACCGTCGACACGTTCGCTGGCTGGCTTGGCGTCGTCGTCCTCAGGGCATTGAATCTGGGCGGATTTGGACCGTGGCCGCTTGAAATCGCTCCGTGCCTGCCGCTGCTTGAGCTGCATCTTCATATATATGTGCGTCGGGATGTCCGGAATGACGTAGTCCACGAAACCTTTTACCAGGAATACCAGGTGCTGAACAAAAATTCATTCACGTTTATTTTAATTGTAGCACATGTGCCAATAGTTTTGGATCCCTCTTCGCGATTGCCGCCACAGAAATCAAACTTTATTTCAATTTTATCAAAAATGTCAACTGAAAGCATTTTTTAACGCCTGAAGCTAAATAAGCGAAAAGAACTAGGAATATCGATTAAACCTATGTAAAATCGCACGACACTCACCTCGAAAACAAGCACAAAGACTAGTCTGGCGGCAAAAATGTGCCACCACTGATGACTGTAGCCGTACTGCTCGTCGCAGTCGGTCACGCCAGTCAGCTCGGCCATCTCAGCTCTTAGAGTGCACGGTGGCTTTCGGTAATCACGAAATCTACAAGGTATTTTTCAACGTAGAATTACTGTACAAATCAAAATTACGAGTTAATCGTTGCGCCGATCGGTCAATGGTCACTTTATAGGCGATGATCCAGAAATGGGCTTTGGCAAATATGGAAGCATATCAGGTATAGTCGCGAAAGGATATAGGGGGTAATTTATGTCCACAATTAAAACTTGTCGCCAGTAGGAATAAATATTCATAAAAGATCTCTACTATTAAAGTTTTCGGTGGACTTGAGCGTGATGATATAGAGATAGTTTTAAACTGGAGATGGCATGATTATCTTTGTCTTGACTCGCGAAGGACTTATGGTATACACTTACACGTCTGGTTTTTCTCAGATTACTCTCTCTTTACTCTTTCCCAGATTTAAGAAAATATGTTATACTTTGAAAGAATACGTAAAATGAGTGACCTGCAAACGCTGATATTGTTGAATTTGGAATCCTTATCGATATCAAGTTTGATGGCATTGTAGTACGATAGACTGTAATTTACATAGTTCTCATAGCTGCCATTGCCTTCCGTCATAAAGTAGAGCATTTTGGGCACGAATTCGCTTGTGAAGGCGATTATACACGCCTAAATACATACAGCTGTTTTACCATTCGAGTTAGAGCGAGTGACTAGTTGCTCTTTCTCCCTTTAAATTTGCCACCCCCTCTAACTTTTCACTGTGGGTAATGTAGCGGAGCTGATAAAACTAACATTTTCTTCAATTTAGGTCAGATCGATGCTTCACATGAATTGCTTAATTTGAGTAAGCGAAGCTGAGAAAGTGGACCAGGCATGGCGGAGCTTGAACCAACACCTTTTTGCATAAGCCGCGAGTGCTCTACTGGCTCAGACACCCATACTGCTTATATCTTTGTCCCTGCATGCAACAAAAATTAGACAAGAAGCGTACATTAGTAAGCCCGGCCATTTTAGAGATGCCATCAAGAATTTTGATCCATATGCCGATATTTTTGGCGCGCGTCGGCATTGGTCGCTGATTGGTGACGAGAAACTTGTAGGCGTCCAATCGGATTTCGATTATATTGTTGAGCAATGCAAAAAGCGGCGCCAATGGAAACGCCGCTACAAACAGTGTCACAAAGCCGAACTGCAGCACTGCAATAGTAGTAATAATAAAAAACTTTCTTAAGCTGTTTATTCCCACTATGTCGTGGGGTCAGCTTTTTCGGGTTTACCACCACTCATAATGCGACACGTGCTCCTCGTTCGGCTGTCGCAGGCCTGAAACCGGGGACCCTGCTGGGGGTCGAACCCCCGACCTTGTGACTGCGAGCCGAGGCTCATAGACCACTCGGCCACAACGCCGCCTAATAGCAGTAAAAATAAACTATGTAATTTTTTTACGTTCTAGCCAGAATGTAAGCAAAATGAAATTCCGTAATCTATGGACACTATCAATTGATAACATCCGTAAATAGCTTTTGAACGACAAACCCATTTCCAAGTATTCGCCGAGGAGAAAATGTGCGTCCACAGCGTTGAGATTGTAGTCACTTTCCCATCTTGGAGTCACGTTCTCATCTTTAGTGTCTGCTTCGTCCAAGTCCGTTTCTCTGATGGAAATGCACGGCAAGTGATGCTTATAGCGACGGTAAGCGTTCAAGAGCATCCTGAATGTACAGTATCGATCGTAATCATTTCATTACCGGCCTGCAGCTTAAGAAGCAAACATCTAGTGGGATCGAGAAAATATTGACCTGGAACATTCTATTCTTTTATGCGTTCGTTTACTTTCCTTACAAGTTCATAAAGAGTACCGCTACAGCTTTTCAAAATAAGTTTACTTATTTAAGCATGCTCAATATCCAAACTAATGTCATCCTGCTCAATTCGTAATAAGAAAAATGAATTTAGCATGATTTTTGGTATTTTTAGCGCATTTTCAAATGGCGAAGTTTTTGTTTTTCACTGACATTTCCATAACCGGAAGCTTTCTATATAGCGTGCCATTATGAGCCCAGAATATACTGAAAATTAAAGCGTTTGCCTCACGCGCAATGGCCTTGCCTATCTGTCTACTTTTGGAACTCTGAGGTGCAAGGTAAAGTTGCACTTACGGTATTACGATCTCCGTGAAGGTTTCGAAAAACTGTCTGCCGGTCATAATGACTGCCAATTCGATCACCAACTCGACCATGCAGCCTGCCGGATCGCATGATTCGAGCCGATAACCAAAAATACGGAACCTGCCTTGCTCGCGGTCTTCGTCCCCTGAGCCAGGGACTCCTGAGAGTCTGGAACATCGAATTAATTTCATAGATTTAGCAGAGGTTGCATAGAGTTTCACAGCCTTCGATGAGAGATCTGCTACCTTGCAAAAAGAATGATGCCGAGCGACAATTTCACAAATTGACACCAAATTTTTTCTCTGTTCAAGTATACTTTAGAATGGAGTGTTAATAATTCGTCATTTGGAGAACTATTTGATCTTTCATAGGATAGTTTTTGAGAAGGATTTCATTTTGTAGTTGCGCTTACAAAAAGGGCATTGCGCTATTATGAAGCATATTCATTGCGTGCTTCGTTCCGTAAAAGTCATTCCAAATTCAACATGTAGAATTGGGGCGCCCAGCAATTATCACCTTTTCCTTCAACATACGTCGGGCAAAATGGTTGATCGTAATATTCGCAGATTTTAGTAACAATATGGACGAGTGAATACACTAATTCATACTAATATTCAATACACTAATTTGTTAACTTGGGATTTTTATGTTCAAATTTCAGTATTTGGCATTCTGGATTTTAGTGCAAATATTGCTGTAATTGATATTGATATCCTAATCGGTATACCGTCACTATATTTTTAAACCTCCTTCATTCGTCAGTCATCCTTTATCACTTACCTTCCCTTGATAAAAGCAATGTAGAAGAGGGACGAGTAACAGTTGACGAACTCGAATAGAAACACCTTGAGCGTGTAACTGCTGTTCCATTCGGCTTGCGTACGTGGAGATTCCCAGTCAGTCAGCACCCAGGCGAGCCTTTTGTATAGCTGCAGGATTGTAAAAGAATCATTTTCATTTTCATAATCAAATCAATTCAATTCAATTCCATTAGATGGAAAGAATTTAATTATTGCAATTGCGAATATTTGAAGAAGCAGTATTTGTTTCTGGGGATTTTGGAAGAGATTAATTAATCCCCTGAAACTCGCTGAAGGAGTTTGGTTGGAGTATAAAGTAGTAAAAAGTATGGTTAAAAATTTTAACCTAAATTGGCAAAGTAAAGTGATGTAAATAAAAAATCGAAAAACCGCAATTGACCTTAACTCGGTAAAGAACCGTCTAAGACTCGGTAAGAGTACAATAAAGTAAACAAGCATTGGGTATAACTCGATAAAGTGAAAGTGTACTGCTACAATACTAATCGCAATTACAGCAGTTTACGATTATCCTGGAATGCTAATAAGTGCCTTTTTTCTTACCGAACTGAGAATTATAATGGAGGCTAAGTTGATAATGGCGGCGGAGATTGCAGTTAGAATAGGAGCGTTTGTCTTGGTGAACTCGTCGTCACTGGCGTGCAGCACATATAAAACGATCACCCGGTACACGATCGCACCAAACACAGACGCTAATACCAGCAGAAGCTGCAACGAGTTTGAAAAAACATCACTTATTCAATGACATAGGTCCTGCAGGGGGTCACCCCCTATATTTCAATATGGGAAAGTGTTTGGGCTTGGGTGGGTTTTGATCAGAGGTCGGAACGGCCCTCAGGTCTTGGCGGTGCCTTTTTGGAGGTTGGAAATTTTTGGAGGTCCTGTGTAATTGCTCTTAAAACACTGCATTCCCCATATCGCTGCAAATATTTTCCATCTCTATTGATGATTTGAAAAATAAACCTACAAAGAAGACAACAGAAACTCCGGATACAAAATTTCGCGTCGTTTTCTGCTGAAATGGCGAGTAGGCGCACTTGTCTCTCACCCGAAGCTGGAATTCCGGTCGGATCATTTCCTAAACCGAATGACATTTTCAAAATGAGATAGTGTATGTTGATGAAAGTCGACACAGAGAAGAACAAAGAAATAAGGCATAAGCGTGAGCTACCGCCTGAAATGAGCAACCACTACTGTCTGGCTTTAAATGGCAAGGACGTGGAGGTTATAAATTATTTTTCATTAAATAATATTTTTTTAACATAAATGCAATGCTTGAAGTGCAAATCGTTTCGAAAGCAATATTTTTATTCTGCTATGCCTTCTATTTTAGTGATTCGAAATGACAAGAACTTCAAAGAAATCCTCTTGATTGACGACCGCTATCAGATTACGTCAAAATAAAATAAAAACAATTGTGATCGAAATATTTAAAATTAGTATAGAGATTTATTATTGGTCAAATTACAGTAAGCATGAATGTGAAGTCAAAGATAATAATCAGCGACTAACTTCTTCGAGTTCGTTGTCCATTAGATCCCACTCCCAAGCGATCTCGGCATAATATCGCTTCCAGCCCTCTAAGAAGAGAGTCGCCCAGATGCTCATGAACACTGCGAACAACACCGTCGAGATGTTGTCAAATATGTGTGTGAACTGAAATAATTTTTTGATTCCGGAAAAATTTTCATTTTCAGAAATAGTTACGCAAGAAGAAAATCTATCGTATGGGCTATTTCAAGCAATTTTTAGGATAGATTTTTCAATAAATGCTGCTGACTCCGCGCCGTATTGTGACCGTATCAAATAAGTAACGGGAAAAACTACTTACAAACATACCTGTAACCAGGGGGTCCAGGGGAGGTCATCCCCTCCCCTAGCCAGGGGTCCGACCCCCTCTGGATCCCCCTGGCCTGACCCCCTCCCCCCCCCCGACTGAGAAGGTCCAGAAAACATTTTCCCCACGTAGTAGCGGAAAATTTTTTGGCGAATTTTTGAATTTCGCGCTGAAATCCCGACACGGAGGTACCATACCCCCCTCCGAGAAGGTCCAGACCCCCCTGGCCTCGGACACCCGTTACAGGTATGCTTACATACCTTTGCATACCAACAGCTGTCAATGAGATTCCAAAATGTGCACAGCTTATCGCAAATCGGGCACATAAGAATGCTGCCAGCGCCCGTTGCATTGCAAAGATCGTTGCTGAAAAAACGAAGCTGTCTTACTTCTGGTAAGTTTATGATATTAAAGTTTTGCTAAAGTTTGCATTCATTACTGATACCTCCCCGAGCCGCCAACCGGTGCTCACCTTTGGCGAGCAGTCGTGATTTTCCTAACGTCATTATGGACGCGATTTTTGATCAACAAAAGTGAAATAATACCTGATTGTATCAGCTGGAAGAGAAGTGATCCCATAGATGACAGAGAAGATGCCAAAGATTGCTGCCGGAAACAAAACCTGTGTGTAATAGCCGAGCCACGCAAAGTACAGACCGATCTTCGCGCCGAAATACTTTCTGGAACGTAACACATCGGGTGTGAGAAATCAAAAACAGTCTTTTTGTCAGTTTATAGTATCCTTTTGAGTGATTTTGCGCTTCTGACTTTCTGCAATTCACCGAAATTTGGATAGAAGTAGGCGCGGCCCTCAAATGACGCGCAGAAGTTTGGGGGTCTTGTCCAGTCAAGGGCTGAGAGTTGACCCACCCTGATAAAAGTAAAAGGGATATTTTAAGAAAATTAAAAAAATTTGGGTCTCAGAAACCCTAGGGCGAAAATTAGATCTGTCCGGGGCTAGTAGATTTGAGATACCGACCACTGATTGGATACATTGGCGCTTACATAGATTTAAGTCGGTCGGTCTTTCGCTTGTTTACTTTCTCTACATATGCAAGCATCATTCCCACCACGCAGTGCTTCAAAATTTGAGTGTGGCATTCAAGCCGCGAATTTGAAAGGTAGTCTAACAAACTCGTATGAACATAATCTATATAATTTATTGAAAGTATTATGTAGCACTAACTTGATTAAGGTTAATGGCTGGTACTTGTAGAAACGACTGGGTCTCGCCCACGTATCGTAAAGCAACTGTCGGTCGTTTTCAATTACAACAACGTTATCCACAACATTTTCATGCTCATTCATGCACGTTTTTCTCAATGAATTGCTGATCCAGTAGTCACCCTAAATAATTTTCTGATTGAGATATAAGCGCTGCGCAATTTACATCCAAGAGTCGAAAATTATATAAATGACCAAATACAAAGTGGCGAACTCAGTCGTGTACGGATACTATATGTTTAAGCACCAAGATTTGGCACGTGACTCGAAAACCCTGGTTGGACTGGCTTATACGCGCAAAAACCGTTATGAGAATCAGGTTGTAGAATTTTTAGAATGCCTTTGGAACGGCACGAGCATTCAAATATTCAGCAACGTGATGCTTATTACAGTTTTTGCCCAAATAAACCATTCCAACCGTTTTTCGTATTCTGGCGCCAAATCTTAGTGCGACGCAGGGATGAACCAT
>JAQGAX010000082.1:0-25961 GCA_034698105.1 Plectus exinocaudatus | reverse complement strand
GGGGGGGGACCGGTCAGTACAGACCGTTATAAACGGATACCGATATAAACGATGGCGTCACCGTACAAAACATAGACGGTGGGACCCGTCATCTTGACCCTTATAACCGATATCGCTATAAACAATTTCTACTGTACCCTTTACCCTCTTTCGAGCTGCTTTTATAGATCAAGCTTTGGAGCAAAGCTTGTTTTCTCGGTAATCACTCTATCCAGCCCCTCCCTCTCACGCGCAAATGTTAGCAATGAAACGTTGTTTCGTACCGCAACAATTTCGCGTCGCATTCGGTTTCTTGCTCTTCCATCACACTGTCACTATGGTATTTGCTCGCCATAGTGTGCCTTTTGGCGAATGAAAAGTATTTTGATCGATTGGGCGCCAATTGCTGTCGCCGCGATTTCAGAGTCGTCTTCTTGTATTTTATTCTTCGATAGATCACCACATCCATGGTTGCAAAATGACCTTGCTATAAAATCAAATTAAAACTTCTTGGGCGCTATGCTAAGCTCTCGCTTACACACGAATACGATAGCCAGAGGTCGCACACATCGATCTGATCGTAATAGACGGTAGCAAGTACGGTAAACATTTTCGTAACTTGCCTGACTCGCAAGGGTCGAGCTGTGAGGCACGCGCGGTTTTCGAGTCTCAAGTTTGCCAATATGAAAAAGGCGAACATTTGCAAAAGCTTTTTATCTAACAGAATGCGATTTTTCAAGTGCACATCACGTTTACGTTTTTGAAGAGACGACATTATCTCCGATTAAGATCAGACTGCACTGCTTAAAGTTCCACTTTAAAACGTGGACTACGTTGTTGATGCCAGTTGCATATACTTCGCTAGAACTAGTTCATACGGATACTTTACGTCTGACTATGCGCCAATTAACGCCAATTACAATCACACACTAGTTACGATAATCGTGTATGATCAGATTAAGATTCGCTCCTTTTATCATACAACGTGTGACGCTTTGATACCAAAGGTTAATCGGTAGTAAACTGTTTGCGTTGTACATGTTTGGCACATCTGATAAAGTTTGAAATTTGTCAGATCGTTGCCGCTATAGCATTTAATAACACATCTTCAACCAGCGCGTAACATAGTGCGATTTCAGTGAAAGTCAGTAAATTGCTTATTAGATGTTGACACAACACGATGCAATATTTAGTACTGTTCTTAGTATTCAAAAAATACTACGACATGCATTGCCATCAAGGTCGCGGACTTGTACTCTGATCGTTCTGTGGTTGGCATTGGCAAAGAACAGAAAATTAACACGGTCGCGCCTTCTTCCGCCGGACGATGTATCAACAACATCTCGTAAACACTGCCCAGAAATGCATTTTGATCGTTCTTTGTTCCGCGTACACTGGAGGTTATAAATTGGTAACTCGACCTGATTAAGTTGACAAATGCACGCCGACTACTCCGCTCACAAAACTTTGCAACCCTCGTCAGTACTGTGTCTGTCATGTTCCCATTACTCTATCTGTTGCTTTTCGCAGTTGCTCTCTTGTGCGGCATTCTCGTGTATCTCGCCGTTCGATTACATTTCGCACCCGGATATGCAGGTCTGCGCAAATTTCCAGGTCCGCCGGTTCAGCCAGTGATTGGAAATGCGTTGATGTTCAGCCAGGATTTAAACAGTACTCTTTCCTCTTTTCTCTCTTTCTCAATTCTATACGCTAGCACTGTTACTCAGAGCAATTCAACATTTTTCAATCTCTATCGCGAACATACGGATCTCCAATGCGCTTAAAAATGGTGGGATGGAATATCGTTCTACTCTTCAAAGCGGAGCATGTGGAGGTTTGTGACATCATCGAATTGCACTACAGTTCGCAATGCATTTAGGCGCTCTTCAAGAACGCCGTGAATCTGCGCAAAGGTCTCATTTATGGCTACCTGGAATGCTGGTTAGGGACAGGCTTGCTAACCAGCTACGGATCGAAGTGGCAAACGAGGCGCAAACAGTTGACGCCAAGTTTTCATTTTCAAATTCTGCGCGACTTTATTCCCATCTTTAACAAACACAGTAACGAGCTGTGCGATAAACTAGCCGACGTGATCGATAGGTCCGACGCTGGCCAACCAATCGAAATCGGTCAATACCTAACGCTCGCCACGTTGGATGCCATCTGTGGTTTGCACAACTTTTCGTCGAGATGCGATTCAAAAAGTAAATTTTTAGAAACAGCTATGGGAACTGAGTTGCATGCGTTGCAAAGGGACGAACAGCACCCGTATGCCAGCGCATTGTTTCGCTTTACCGAGCTGCTTATGCAAAGAATGAACACCAGAAACCCATTCATGATGAACGACTTTGTATATAATCTGACAGAGCAAGGAAAAGAGTCTCAATCACTTCTTCGAACTATGCATGATTTTACACGAGAGGTGGGAAATGGATAACAATGGATAAAATATGATTGATGTTCAGGTTATCGCTGAACGCGATGCTTCATACGCTTCCACCGATACAGAGAACCGCAAACGAAAAGCATTCTTGGATACTCTACTGGATATTAAACGACAACAGCAGATGACACTTGAAGAAGTCAAAGAAGAAGTGGACACATTCATGTTTGAGGGGCATGATACGACGGCAACAGGTCTCAAGTGGGCACTCTACTGCATCGGTCGTCATCCAGACGTTCAGCGGTCGCTGCAGCAGGAGCTCGATGAAATTTTCGGTACCAATGATCTGACAACTTCTTTGCACCATTTTCATGTTCAGGTGACAGGAACAACGAGATAACTACAGAACAGTTGAATGGGACCAGGTACCTTGATCGCGTCATGAAAGAATGCCAGAGATTGTATCCACCAGCGCCGTTTGTGACGCGACGAGTTATCGAAGCAATGAGAATTGGTGCGTTATTTTGATACTGTAAGAGCGTATACCGTAATGAAGATCTTGTTCAGACGATGATTATATAATTCCGAAAGGCTCAATGGTGTCTGTCAACTTCAGCGAGCTTCACAGGGATCCGAAGCAGTTTCCAGATCCTGAAAAATTCGATCCGGATAGATTTCTGCCCGAAAATTCCGTTGGTCGACACCCTTTTGCGTTTGTTCCATTTGCCGCTGGTCCGCGCAATTGCATAGGTATTCAAAATTTCTTACTATTATATTAGCGTTGCCGCATTCATACACGAGCAGAAATAACTTCCAATGAGCGGTCCTATGCGCTTTTATAAAGAATTAATAAGCTAAAGTAATTGATGAAGAATTAAGAAGAATTAATAAAGGCAATTATTTAAAATAATATTATGAATAATAGAAATTAACTAATTCTTAATTAATTAATTAAGAATTAGTTAATTAATTAGCTTCACGACCCTGGTAACTGCACGGAGGAGCCATGGATGGGCAAGAGAGTTAGTTTCTTTCGCGTATGCAAGTGCAAATTTACTGAATTTAAATTGAAAATTTCTTTTTTCAGGGCAGAAGTTTGCTGTACTTGAGATGAAAGTCATGCTTGCTGACATTCTGAGACGGTTCACAATCGAATCCGTTCAAAAAGAATCCGAGATGAAGCCGAATATTGTGCTGGTGTTGCGTCCATCCAACGGCATTTGGCTGAAATTTACCCACCGTTCATGACTTTAATAGATACTTGAAATACATCGGAAGCACAGTACAAAAGTGACGATCGTTAATTCGTCATGCCTTTAATCCTGTCTGGACGTATGCGAATAAAGCTGCTCGATGGCAAACTCTTTGCATGGTATATTTTTTTGGTACATATGGTACCAAAATTTGTCAAATTGGTTTGAAATTTGTCAAATCATTGGTGTAATACCCATGCAATCACAATTCTTTATTACAGTTGCACGCAGATCTTCAATGTAGCTTTCTACTCTATTTTCGATCAGTAGCCGCAAGTTTTGCTTGTTTGGGCAACTAACCGAACGAAGACTTCGAGCAACAGCAGAACGGAAATTAGTCTTAGGGCATCTTTTCAGTCTGCTGGGCTTCGCTGTGTGTGTGCAGAATAGATTAAAACGACAATGAACAGGGCGGGTCAGGCGAGCAGTTCTGTCAATTTCTTGATAAGCTTCTTGTCGCTATCTTACTGTTCAAAAGAGCTGCAGCAGTTTTCAGCTTTAGTCACCAATGCACACGAAAAGGTGTAGGTAGCATTAATAAAGTATCCTGCTCTCTTGAAAAGAAATGTTTCGGTCACGTGATATTCCAGTATTGGTGCTTTGCGTTGTTGCCTTGCGTTGTACTGGCGCTCAGCAGAAAGCGCCAAACCAGCATAAGCAGTGCCGTGTTGGAGAAGAAGCTTGGCCAAAACTTTGGCTAGATGTCGCCATTTTCATCGACAATTCTGATAGCCAGACATCGAATAATTTTGCAGCCGTAAGGAATTGATGTTCGATTATTCAGATGGGTTAATTTCATCGCGCGCTTTATCAAGAGGCGATAACATAGGTACCACAGCACATTCGATTGAGACTTGGAGCACCAACTTCGTACGAAAATTTGTGACGTTAATTTTTTACTCCGAATATATTTAATACGTACTGTTGGACAAGCGTGGTTATTTAACAGATGAAAGAGCAGATAAAAGCAATATGGACCAATGACGGTGGACCAAAAGTCGGACAAGGCATCGCCAATACTCGAGTCGCTCTTTTCGCGTCCAACCGAAACACGGAAACTGTGGCTCACCTGGACACATTTCGCTCCAATGAAGAACTGTTCAATGCCGTCGATAAAATTGAACGAAAGCCGTTTCTTTATGTCGACGGAGATAAGTAAGCAAAATTATTCTTTCTTTCACAACATCTTTCACAACATTCAGATTTTTTGAGCGATTTTTCAGTGCCGTCTAGGTAATAGTGGTAGACTGGAGCCTACAGCCGGGGTTTCCGGGCGGGCCCCCGGTCTTGGATACGTTTTCACGTAATTTTGAGCGTAAATCTGTTGTCGCACTGAAAAAAGTACTTCCTATCGAACTATTTTATGAAAGGGAGACGAGAATCATTATTTTGACGAACACTTCGGACTAAGCATTGCAAGTCAATAATTCGAATTGAGGACCATACTTTTCAGTCTTCTCGTTGAGGCGAATGCAGTGTTCGGTCCGAACAGACGAGGTGACCGACCAAATGTGCCGAATGTCGTGATTATCTACGTAACCAATTGGTATGTGAATTACTTTCTCAACACCCAATCGCGATGACGACTTCCATTTCGAATGTAAAACAAATATTGCTTCTCATTCTGCAGGATACAAAATAGATAAATTTTTGAAAGGAGGGGCAATGCAATCCACTGTATAGGCTACTTGGAGGATGTCTTAGCCCGATTACAGTATGCTTTCACTCGTCGTCATTGTGCGATCGAACAAAACTCGAATACTATACGGTGTTCAGGCTTAGCCGTCCTCCAAGTAGCGAATATTCCATAGCGTTACCTGTATTATTGAAATTCTGGAATCTCGAGTCAATTTACTGCGCATCGATTAATTTGAGAAACTGTGTCCCAATATGCTAATTGCTTTGATGGACCGCTTAGGGATTCCGACGACAACGACGCTTGTATTAAGGCGAGTATGCTTCAAGAACAAGCGATCGTCATCGTTGTGGAAATGATAAACCAACATACTGAAACTCCGAGCGTACCTAAGTGCATTTCATGGCCAGGCGAAATGTACTCCTCCAACGATCCAGGTCTTGATGAAAAAACGCTGACATCTCTAGCTTACGGTAGGTTATACGGTGTAACATACTACTCTTAAAGGGAATCGGGATAAACCGCATATGCTAAACGGGGTAAGCTGAGCAGCCGTAATTCATGACTCGTTCACAAAAGATACGCCGGGAGCGTCAGATGTACCGGATTTGTGCATATAGCAGACACAGTAATAAAGACCGATAAAAGCATTCTGGTTCCAATAGTTCTGATAGCCGGTGGCGAGTGCAGAACACGTGATCTGAGGAAAGGTGATTATTGGTTGGAGTCAACTCTGATTGGCTGTTGCTATGGACGACAGACTATCATAATTGGCTCCGCCCAAACGTACCCCGGGCCACGTGTTCTGCAAACTGTTGCGCTTTTCACTCAAATGCAAGGGAATGGGGGAACGCCGACTTCCGGCAAGAAGTTCTCATTTTCAGCCAACTGCTTCTGCAACGGAGAAGGTTTGCCATCAAATGGGGCTCATCTGAGCGCGGCAGCTCAACAATCAAAGGCAGCTACGCACGAGGTATAAAATAGTTCTGATTCTTTCCTTTTCTTACCTTTTCCTTCTCTTACTTCATACCAGATTGGGGCGCAGTTTTGAGTTTGGGGGACTTTTGAACTGCAGACCATCAAACATGTAAGTGAGGGGAGATTGGGGAAGGTTACCTCCAACTCGGGAAATAATTCTGAACCCCCTGAAAATCAGCCGAAAATTTGAAAAATCATGAAAAAGTAGGCGGAAAAATTTGAATTCCCGCCAAATTCTGCCTGAGTTTTCGAATTTGTACCCTGAGTATGCAAATTTTCCCTGAACCCCCAACCAGCCGAAATTTACTAACATTAGTGCAAACCTAAAATTTTTTTCACCAGTAAGAGGTGAAAACGTTCCATACGCCCCATTAAATTTTCTCATAGTATGAGACCCTTTGGGGAACATATACCGTACATTCCCCATACCTCACATTGCTGGCAAAAAGCAGGCATTTGTTCTTTTGCGTGCAATCTCTTTGACACCACCGATACTAGAATATGAATCCAGTAAAATATGCTGTCTGTTCAAGAAATGCAACGCCTTTACAGGTTTGGCTGCAGTTCTGGATGGCACGCGCCGACAAAAATCACTATCTTCGCGATAAAGCTGCCGAATGCGTTATAGCACTTTCCCCAACCAGATCAAATCAAAATACCGCTATGAGAACCTGTCATGATAGTCGCGCTTCGCTGCCAAATGAATTCAGTGCTGACAAACACGATTTTCTATTAGGTACAGTGAAGTCTGATGTGTGCCTCGGAGTATGAGGATCTAACATCTTTCGGGTCCGGTGGGTTGGGGGTATGAGAATTTTATCAAACATAAGAGAGACTACAGTATATTTTGAATGAGAAAATTTTTTGCGACCTTTTTATCGCCAGACGGTTAAAACTTTGAATTTTGGCGACCTAAAATGGTCGCTAACAAGGTGACGGAAATTATCGATCAAGTGGCTAATTGAAGCTTTTATTTGTTAACGTATCTTAAAGGTACAGTAAATAAGTTCAACTCTGAATAGCGATAATATATGACAGAGCTTGATCAAAAAAATTCAAAAATCAAAAAAATCGTACATGACTGCAGAAGCAGCTCAAAAGAACTCCATGGGCGCGCAATGGATCGGGCTACAGTACGACAGTGATCGTAGACAGTACTTTTGGGACGATTACGACATGCAAACGAACCAAACAAGACAGATACCGGTATTCATTAAATTATATATTGAAAGCAATGGTCACTCTATCATTCATAATATGACATCGACATCATTTAGAACTTTCAGTATAATAGGCTGTCGGATTTTCAGGTGCAAACTGGTGATTATACGAACTGGAATGTGGGACAGCCAGACACGTCGAGCTTCAGAAACTGCTTTTACGAACTCGAAGTCGAGCACGGAACCTTCAAGTGGACCAGCAACGTTTGCACCGGCCTAACGTTAACGAGTCATACGCAATACTTGTGCCAGAAGAGTGCATGTAAGTTGTACTTTCTTACCGTAATTAGCTTACTGCAATTAGCTACCGTGCACTCATGCAGTTAAGAGAACTTGAGTCAAAAATAAATACTAAATGGAATTTTATTTGAAAGAAGTTTTACAAATCGTCCAGAGGTGGGCACCGTCTTGCAGCTGGGGGAAGGGGCTGTGCAAGCTCCACCATACGAAATAAAAATTTCCTGGGGAGGTTGCCCCAAAATGAAGGGGTTGAAGACAGAGATTGCCACGGATGGCAGCTGTGGGGGGATATTTCGCAATTTCAGTACAAGTTTGTGTAATATTGCGAAATATCCCCCCACAGCTGCCATCCGTGGCAAACTCTGGTTGAAGATAGAGATGTGCAAGGATCCGGGCTAGGGATTATACAGCGGGCGCTCGGCCGGCGCTGATATCGATTCAGTGGGTGTGGCCAATAGCCGTGAGACACCTTAGGGGGCCCCTTCCTTTACATACTGGTCCATTTTGGGAAGGGAGAAAATTGTCAACAAATCAAGTGCGCACGCATTTTCAGGTGATGCGCTAAATTATTGCTCTGATTACTAGCCCGAAGTACGAAGGCGAATGTGAAGATTCGCTCCTGGCACTTGATTTTGTGTTGTGATCTAACTATTGGCTTTCTTCTAATCGTAACGGTCAAAACGCAAATTAAAGCACTTTTTGAACAGACCACTACATTAGTTGATAAATGCACATGATTGTTGACGTGGAAGAAGCAGTGATGCATGCGTCAGGCAGACTGCGAGATAGGCCGGCCGACTCTCCGGGCTTCGGCATCTTATAGCCAAAGAATTTTTTCGTTTGGGAGTCTTAGAGGAGGATGACGGTGTTGCGCTTGTCAGCCTTGTTCGACTGTAAACTACGTACGTATTATCGGTACTGCCGATCAGTCGCGTTATCTGATCCATGCCCCCTCTGAAAGAAAGACGCTCTACTGTACCGTATATTCCGTGCAAATATGAAGCCATTGCGAAAGACTGTATATACTTGACAGTTTGTTATGATCTTACAATCGACTCGCTTCTAATCGAAACGGCCAAAGCGCAAATGAAAGTACATTTTTTGAACATAATTGAGCTGAAGCCAGTACAATAGTTAATGAATATACATATGATTGTTGAGGTGGAAGAAGTGATAGAAGCAGTAGTGCATCAAACACATTAGTAGCGAGTTAAGCGCTTGAAAGAGAAAAACACAAGCCGAAGTTTGGAACGGTTTGACACCAAAATCGATCGGTCACATGATTCAGGCGATACATACAGTACGCCATCAGCCTTTTCAAAAACAGCATCATAGGGAAGGAGGGCAGGGGTATTTGTTTTCGCGTTGAGACACGAACAGTGATTTAAAGCTGTGGCAAGAGCCATTGAGTAGCGCAAGTAATCGCTTATCAATGGATACAATTCAATAACAATTTGCTGCATAATTTGTAACGAACTTGGTTCGCATTTAATGGCAAAGGAAGAGAATTTACGCCATTTTTTAATCTTCCTCTAAATAACGAAAGTTACAGACACTGCGAATCCCACATACAAGTTCAGGGAAAATACCCCCTCCATTGATGCCATTTTTGATAATATAACAGCGTTCACTTTTTGCCAGTCTGCGGTAGACCGGCTGACTCGCCGGGTTTCGGCACCTTGTAGCCAAGGATCTTCTTCATCTGGGCATCCTGGTGGCGGATGACGGTGTCGTTCTTGTCGGCCTTCCGTTGAATATCCTCGAGCAACTTATTCTGATCGTCCACCTCGTGCCCCAAAGCGGTGCCCAGCGTCTGTAGACGCGCCAAATTCGCGCTCATCGCATCTGCAATTAAATAGAAATGAGAAATATTCAAGGACTGAGTGAAATACGCTGCCGCTCTTTCGCAAAGTCAGCAAAGCGGTCGTACTTAACAGATTACTAGAAAGCAGTAATGCGCACGGGCCGACCCGGAAATTTTATCTCCGACAGGCCTGACCCGCAAAATTGTTTCAAGCCCGGCCCGTGAGCATCACTGCTAGAAAGCGATGTAAAAACGAACCGAGGTTCTCGTCGATCTCGTTGTCCATAGCTTCCCAGCGCGTGCCCTTGATGGCCTGACGGGATTGTTCGCTGAGCGACGGACCGCCAGTAGCCATGCCACCGGCCGCCTCGGACGCGTTCAGCTTGCCGACCGTCTTGTTCAGTCTGTTGTCAGCCAACTTGTCGTCGACGCTCGTCGACTTCGGTGGCGGGTCTTTGGGCGCCCGCGAGAAGCGGTTGAACAATCCGCCGAACACCGACTTGATGCTGTTTAAGTTGCGCTGCGTGTGCGCCGTCGTCCGGTCAATCTCGTCCAAGTTTTTGTTCGCCCGCTCGAGCTTCTCCCGTTGTTCCAACAAGTCCTGTAACAGTATGTATGAATGAGCCCACGGCTATCTCAGGTACTCATACATGATGGGAGGAAAGTTTTGGATACAATTTGTTACGTAATCAATTGGAAACAATTGACAGATTACGCTACAAATTTTCAGATTAGTTTTTTGAAAGGGTTTTTCTCAAAGTGGAATTGGTCAAAATGTATCATCGATGGAATCTGAAGACAGGGTTTCTCCTTTTGTACCGACTTAAACAGTTTTTGCGGAATTTATTGAAAGCTGCGAGCTCCGGGGGGATAAATGCAACTACTGCAATTATAACTGCAATTATTGGCCAGTTGCGGCTTTCGCGGGAAAAGTGACAAATGACCACTTATCGCAACTGCAAATTTTATGAAATAGTTTTATAAATAAAATACCTACACAAACAGTATAACGCGTACCTGAGCAGTGGAAACGCCGATAGTCTCAGACTCCTCTAATTGCCGTCGTGATCGCTGGGTGCTGTCGACGGACTGCTGCATGTACTTCTCAATCTCCTGCTCGTAGAAGTTGACGTCGTCGTCGATGGTGCCCGACGCCGCCGGGGTGGTATAGCTCTTCACCGGCGCCGAGGACCGCGCGCCCGAGGAGTAGTCGTCGTCATCAAACGGATTCGACATATTCTGCTTGAATTAATCCACAATAGCAAATAATACTCTCCTGTAGAGAAATCGACTGCAAATGAATTAGCGCTATAATGATTGCTCAATATAATGATTGCTAAGAGAATGAAACGCGAAAGAATACTAGAGTCGTGGCGTTCGAACTGGGCAACAATAAATAGCCCTATGGAAACAAATTATCGATGCGACGTGATACACGCAGTGAAGTAAAATAAAAAAGTGGAAAGATCGCGGACAAAGATACTCAACTTCTACGTCACGATTCGCCCCGAGACAGAATAACAAGAAAGAGAACTCCGAAGTCAGTCAAAACGCGTGCGAGTCGATATTAACCAGCGCCAATTTGTTGCCGAACTAATGCGATGTTAGTTGAAAGAGAAAATCAGAAAAGAAACAACTAGAACAAATCCGCACTAAAAATAGCTCAAGCACTCGGACATTACGGCGCTCTATCACACATCGTACGCGTGAATCAGAACGGCGCGTACAACGTCAGCACAAGTTGAGATATAAAGACTCATTGCTGAGTCATCTGGTTGTCTCTGACCAGTATTTCAAGAGGAGAAATCGAGCCGCACGCCGGCCGGCGAAATTTTATCGTTTATTGCTGTCTCCTCTTCGCGGGTCTACGCAAGTAAACACAAAACGCACTACGCTGCAGTCAAATCAGCACATAGCAGCGGGTCTGTGACGTCGTCAGCAGGCCAGACTGAATAAATTGAACGTAACATCAACTGGGATTTAATGAAAATTCCAGGAAGGCAGAATTTCAAGAGAGGTTTTGGAGTTCTTGGAAACAGAAATTTTTGAGAAAATGTCGCACAATGAGTGGGCGTGCAAGCTTCAATGAGCGAGTTTCTCTCATCAAAGTATAGCTTGCCAATACAGAGGTTCAACAGCAACGCAAAGTATGTTGTGACATCGCAAAAATAATTCCTATTCTTCGCAACCAATCACACTATAAAATCAACTGCTCGGTTGCAAGTTCAAAGACTGATATTTTAACATAAATGCGCAGTTCCTTCCCGTTTTCTGACTGTGTCATTCAGCAGAACTTCGCGACATACTTAAAATCATCTTAATTATATATACAACTGCAAATAAACATATAACAATATAGCTAGCATTCACTGTTCACGTTAAATCAATCGCAAAAGTCGAAATTCTCCTTCACTGGTTTAGAAATCCTTGGACTATGTGACAAAACAATCATTTCAGCTGAGAGAATGATGTAGGCGTCATGATTTTCGACTCCATTTCCTTGATGAGCGGCACTGAAAGAGCGAACAGTAAGTAATGAACAGTCACTCAATGAACTGAAATACAATAGAGGTTGCGCTGTTAATGCATCGCATCAGGCAGTTTTAGACATGCATCAGTACTCTATCAAATATTATCATACCGTATTTTCTCTAATAGTACGGCACTCTCTAATAATACGGCAGGGTAGCGACCGTTCGAAATATAGTACGGCAGGGTAGCGATCGATTGAAAAATAGTGCGGCATGCCGTACTGTCAGAGAAAATACGGTATTTGATGTTATCAATATTTCAATCAAAACAATTTCGCAACAAAGGTCTTATAAACCTTACAAGAACCATACAGCATCATTTAAAAATATTGCGACCGCTGCATCGAAACCTTTCGCTTTAATTTAAAGGCCTACACGAGGAAAGGCGACCTCGAGTTTGTATGGCGCGACAGGTGTCAATCAAAGCGCTGGCAGAGCGACCAATCAACAATGGAAGCGACAGCGCGCTCATAGCGCCACACGTGAACGGCGCTTACAGCCGCAATTTCCTTGCGAGTGCCCTGTGCGTTGCGTGGCGGATGAGCAGCCATCTTTGGCCACGCCACACCAGTCGACTAAGATCGCGAGGCGGAGGCTAATTAGGGCGAGGTTAACGAGTCCATTTCGCACACCCAGGGGAACAAAATCTCTCCATGCGCATGTTGGCCTTTAACGCGACACGAATGGAAACTGGTAAAACTCTACCGCCGCACGCAGCAGCGGTAGAGCTGTAACGGTTCCAGAAATAACGGTTCTTTCAGTGCCGGATCTCAGGAAAGGTTCTGGAACCGTAACCGTATGGGATATGAGTACTCGGATATTGCTATTCCGAAATCACTACGGTTCCAGAAAATAGCGCTTCTTTCGGTTCCTGTTCTCATGATACGGTTCTGGAATCGGAGCTACTATAAAGCAGCGGCCCGCACAATTACCAAGAATTCATATAAGCGTGAAGCGCCAGTCGATTGCAAACTCAAAACATCAATAAAAAAATGTTCCGCATACCGGTGTATGCGACGGTGGTGTCCCAGCCGGGCTTCGACCAGTTGTGCTCGCGCGTCGATTTGCGCGAGACGAGGTCGGTGTAGGCCCACAAGTGGAAGACGACGTAAAGCTGCCCGACCTGAGCGAAGAAGCCGCCAACGTCCTGGTTGTGCTCGCGGCGGTATGTGATTCCCTTCGCCCAGCTATTACCCCACTCGATCATTGTACCCGGCTGCAAATGGTCTAATTGGTTAGTGATTAGAAGCGCAATCGGAAGGTCGTCAGTTCGAACCCCACCTAGACTAGCCTAATATTTGCTCTTCGTCATTCGAATTGAAAATGCTTCAATAATGCGAACTAAGCTGATAGTCGAATATCGCCCACTAGTTGCATATTATGTCGTCATAATATACAGCTCGCATGCAATATGCAATACATATCTCGATTATTAACGGCCAAAAAAAGTAAAGTAATAAGTAATTGCAAATAGGTTACCTTAAGGACGTAACTACGCAAATCGTAGACGTGCTTGGACGGGCGCGGCTTGGGATCGCCCCAGTAGCTGAACGATTTGGTCAGCACCGAACTGCGTTTGCGGCAGAGCAGAGCAACTTCGTGCTCAGCGGAGCGCAAGGTCTGGTTGGTCTTCAGCGCGTCGACGGACTGGTCGACGTCCTGGAAGCCGGCCTTGTAGCGCCACAGGTGGACGGCTTGGTCCTGGTTGGCGAAGAGCACCGTCCAGCTGCCGACCAGCTCCATGCCCGGCGACGCCGACGTGCACGTCTTCGCGTACTGCTCGCTAGAAAATGAAATATGTCATACATAGGCCATGAATATTTTACGAAACGCGATTTTCACATTATTTATTTACATACCCCTCCCTTAACCCAAAAATCCACTGATATCTGTATGTTACAACGTAATAAATTCTTGAAAATAGCAGATTTGGACGATCTGGGGCAGTAACTGACGCCAGACGGCTTCATTACAAACGTCACTGCTTAGATTCTAGGAAAATCGATAACCGCCATTTGCTTTTGCGGTTTACGCTTCGAAATCGTGCCTCCGTTCCGTGAACGGCAAGCGGACTAGAGTGGAATAGAGTGAAAATGCGAATTGCGGAAGTGCACTTACGCTTTTGAGCGTTAAATGAAGAAAGTGCCAAAAAGGTATAAGCTTTGCAAGTATTTTTTTAAAGTAATGGAGGCTGAGGCCAACCTTGAAGCATGAAATCTTAATTACACGTCTATAGAGTCGTGAGCAAGCGAGAATGAAGCCAAGTTGAATTCGGAGAGAATGGAGAACTTACTATATCTTCAAATAGTTGTCCATTTCGCCGCATTTGGTGTCGTGTGCTGCAAATCAGAACGTCGTCATTGAGCAATTTTGCGAACGATCAATGAAAGGAGAGCAACAAGGATAACGAAATGTAAATTTAATTGCCCAGGTCAAGTTAGGTTTGGCGGGCCCCAAATATTTGCACACAGAAAATGAACGCAGCACAGGTAATCCAGAAACAACTTCCAGAAACAACGAACAAAGCAGAAAATCGCGTGACGATTCTAATGCCAAACTTAAACATTAAGTTAATATTTGCCAAACGAGCATAAGCATATACTTACTGGTCAGCCCGTAAATCATTTCTGTGTCAGACAACAGGGAAGAGTGGCTCTGCTTCTGCATCATATCGGGGTTGACCGGCGATCCGCCGAGAATGCGCGAGATCCAGCCTTGACTGGCCGGCGCCGGCGCCTCACCGCCACCAGCCTTCTTCTCATCGGTCAGCAGCGGCGTCGAATGGTAAATGCTCCTGCAAGCAAGCTAGTTAGACAACTGCAAAGAGCAAAGAAATTTTTCTATCAATTAAGATTCATTCTTATTTTAGACAATTTAGAATCAACCAGTAGAATCATCGAAAAAAGCAAAACTCGAAGATTAACTGGAAAAAAGTGTCAACATTTGTTGGCAAAGTCAAACGCTGCGGACTTTTGCATTCAATAAAACCACTTTAAAAACTTCCTTGCCGACTATGGCCTACTGGCCCAGTTTCGAAAGAGGCGCAAAAAATTCAGTGTGAGCGACTTCACGTAGAACTCGTCATTGAATAAGACAATCTCTTCTTGAAGGAACATAAACTGATCAACCTGCTGGCCACTCGAAGTGACGAGCCGAGAGAAGAATTGAGCAGTTGCTGCAAGGCACCGGGACGAAGCGAGTGCATCTTCTTTGTTCGTCTGAAAAAAAATAAGCGTGACACGTCATTCAAGTAAATTTCTTCGATCACG
Organism: Plectus exinocaudatus; assembly: GCA_034698105.1. Classification (NCBI taxonomy): domain Eukaryota; kingdom Metazoa; phylum Nematoda; class Chromadorea; order Plectida; family Plectidae; genus Plectus; species Plectus exinocaudatus. The sequence continues at coordinate 10,668 of JAQGAX010000082.1, read as the reverse complement.
ACTTGATCTAATTGATATTCGCAAGCAATTTCCGTTCGCGGCACTTATTAGAAACAATCGGAAAAGCAACAACAAGTCGAGTTGGCAGCCGTTGCGGCAGCATTCTGCGATTCGCTCGCGAAACTAACTGCTGACTGTGAGGTTTCGTGTTCTGTGGTGCGAGATATCGTTGTGACATCACTGACCGCAACTGTACTGCGTATCAATTTTCGCTACGTTTGACGCTGAAAAAGCTACAAAGTCAACTGAGTCCCTCTGTAATTTGCGGGCAATTCAACACGATGGAGTTTTACACTAGGTGGCACTATTGTTGAACCAAGAATGTCGCTACAAGTACTCACAATTGTATGAATGCAACACTTACTTAGATAATGGATCTGTAGAATAGTGTTTTGCACATTAATTTCAGCAATAAACCCTTTCTCACGTCGCTCGAAAAATTAATTCCAAAGCTTTCGTTTTCTCACCAACGTCGCATGCCGCGACACTGAGAACGAAATAAGCATGAGACGTTTATTCGTCTTAGCTTTTCTAACATATTTGAATTCACTTTCTATAGGATTGCACAATTTCGGAAGCACGGACGTTTAGCAAATTATGAGACTGATGGTATGCAAGCCAACAGCCCAACAACACCCTTTCAAATCCGCCGCTTTTCCCCATTGAAATGTTTTCATATAGCGTTGGTCGACCGTCGAACAATCAGTCTTTCAATCCTTGTCCAAAGAATCAATGCAGACTTTGATAACAGCCCGCTCCTTTCTGGCGTAGGATACTGTAGCTGGCTCGGGAAAAGAACACGTCAATTTTGGCTCAACAAAATTTGGGAACATTTAGATTGATCGTCAAAGTTGGGGCAAGTCCACTAAATTTCTGCCATTCCATTATGAATTACGACTGATGTTGAACAACGTTGAAGAACGAAGAAAAACGCCAAGCATACGGTTTGCGGTCATAATTTACGCATGAGAGGTTAATAAACGCTTATGTCGTCAGTTTCAGCCGATCCAGAGGAACAATATCAAAGAACATAAACACAATTTCTTGAAGCGTCATCTCGCAATACTTTATAGCTAATGAACTCGTTTTCAGATTTTCAGGCCTACCAGCATTATGTTCAATTAAAATAACATAATAATCAATGAATAGAAATAGAAAATTAATAATAATAAAAGTCGGTTGCAGACAAATATGCGCTTGTGTGTTGTACATTGTATTGTGTTGGTGCGAATGCCGTGAGCGACTAATTGCCCTGAAATTCAGAAAAATTCATTTCACCGCCGACAAACGGTGGAGTCTGCGAACCGAAGAACACCTTCAAATACCCGACCGACGATGTATGCTGGGACAAGTTCAAAGGCACAGAAGCGAAATTCTGTTCCAAATATGCGACGACGAAGACATCGGGTATTCCGAGGACAGCGTTCGTTGGAGCCGCTTGCGGCTGTCGAAGCGACGTGTCAGACGGCAATGACGGCGGCTTTTCATGCGGTAAATGCTAGGTCACTTTAGAATATGGTATGCAAATTTAGGGCTCTGCACATACCAATGTGGAGTTACCAATGGGTGCTCGCAAACGTTGGTACCTATGCTCGCAGGCATTTTTTCAATGGGTTATTCAATGGATGTATCTTACATAACTGCCGATGTCGGGGGTCCCTTTGCAACGTCAACCTTAACGCGCGACTTGCATGAATAATAGCAAAATTTCAGTTCCGAGACAACTGTGCGCCGAAAAATCCGGAACACCGACCGCCGAAGTTACAGAAATTAAAAAGCAATGCAGCGAAATGGGCAAAGCTGCTTCCTGTCAAATAGATCCCGACACTAAAAAACCTGCTTGTTTTTGTAATACGATGACGAACTACAATAATGAGACGAAACTATGTGAACGTGAGTAGAGTGTTTCGATAATCTCGTTTGAGTTGCTCACTAATTGCATTCTTCCGTTATTGAATTCGAAAAATAAGTAGCATTCACTTATCGCTTCCTTTAATCTTAGTGCAGAGATTAGAAAATGAAGTCCGGACAGAACAATGATTGATGCTGGGTTGTATTGCGATTTACAATAGATTTTCAGCAAAAGGTTGTGACAAATGTTTATTTGGATGCCACAAGCATTCAAGGTGCTTATCGGACGACAAAAAGAGAAGATGTGCGGAATGCACAAATGGCTACGAGGGATTCGATGGAGTCATATGCAACGGTGCGTGATTTCGGAGTCAGCAGGATCAGCGCAAATGTTTTATTTAAAATCGACGCTCTATTATAGATGCGTCGGTCCAGCATTTTAATCGGTACCGGTTCGGTACTCGGTCTATCCGAATTGTGTTTAATCGGTATCGGTCCGGTACCGGTCCAAATTACATTGCAAAGTCCAAATAATCGGTACCGATAATTAAATCGGTCCACGAATATCGCATCGGTACCGGTGGACCGACCCCATCTATAAGCTCTATACGATGCGCGTTTTAGAAGTGGATGAGTGCACTACAGATGACCCCGATAAGATGCATGATTGCGATGAACCTCGCGCTGTGTGCCAAAACGCGGACCCGCTAGAAAGCTACGAAAAAAATGGTGTCGGTATCAAGTATACGTGCGAGTGCAAGGAGGGCTGGCGAGGCGATAAGAATGCCGGTTTTAAATGCAAACCTTGCAAAGGTGAGGCAGCAATTTAAATCATGCGAAGTAAAATATTGTGACTTGCTCTTGGTAAATAACAGTCCGAACCTTCCTTTTGTATGGCGCTGTCAAATGAATTCACTGTTTGGAATAAGATAGTTCTAATTTTTCATGTATAATTTGATTCCGATATAAACGAGTAGATCTGGCTAACTCCGAAGACTGATTTCAAATTTTAGGTAATTGTTCAGTTGAATCTTTACCTCTATTTTGATTTTGGTAATTATTCGCAATTACGGTCAGTATGCTGAGCTCAAGGGAATAATCCATTCCAAATGCGTTGCAGACACCAATGAATGCAACGATCCAAATGCATGCGGCCAGAATACAAACTGCCTGAATACGGAGGGTAGTTACTCTTGCGAGTGTAAGAGCGCCGGATTCAGGAAGAAGGCCGGCGACCCCAAGTAAGTATACTGCAGCAGATTTGCTGAGTCCAGAACTATCAACACACTTACCGTAACCTAGTGGCTGTGCACAGCTTCTAGACCTCAGACTATGTCGGATATTATGTGCATAGATAGACAGTAGAGATGCTTGCGTTGACTCGGAACTGCGGAAGGAGGTCTCGTGGCCTATTGGGGAACCCTTATCTTCCAGGCGGCAAAAAAGCCGACGAGGCTGAATTCTCCAACCCCCCTGCGCTCGTTACTGTCTGTACGGTGAATTGAACTGCGTTCATCATAGGTCATGCGAGGACAAAAATGAGTGCTCAGAGGATAAGCCGTGTCATCAGTTCGCTGAATGCAATAACACTATCGGCAGCTTCGAGTGCACCTGCAAGTCTGGATTCGTTGGCAATGGCATGGATTGCAAGCGTATGTCACTTGACGTGTTCGTCAGATGGAACATTATTTAATTGGTGGTGGGTCGATGAATATCCGACCGATATCCACGAGCTTACGGTACCCAACCGCGAGATGCCTATTTTTGGAAAGAATGGTCCCCGGGCCCAGATAGAGTGATTAATATTGATTGCCAACCAGAGGTGGGCACCTGTGGAGGTTTGGAGAGAGGTGCGAAGCAGGATCTAGGGGAATGGCACTCAAACCCTCACGCCCACCTTGTGCTGTTAAGGGCGCGACAGAGGTCGTTCAGACGGTCGAATTTCCCATACAGTTACCAAGAACGATCGAATAATATATTATACATTCTTGGTACTGCATGATAATGTTGGCCGTCGAACCCTATCGCGACCTATAACCCAAAATGACGTCTTCCAGCCGACAAAGACGCACAATGTGCAAAATGCGACGCGCAGTCGACAACATGCAGTCTGAACGACCACGCCGATAGCTACACTTGCAACTGCAAGACGGGCTTCTTACCCATCCAAAGCGATCCGAACAAGTGCGTCGACGAACCCGACTGCCCCGATCCTTCGAAGAATAATTGTGACAAGACACCCGGATTCGCCAAGTGCGAAGATGTTCCTGCCGGCAGCTTCACCTGCGTTTGCAACCCGGGATATACCGGCAACGGAAAAGTCTGCCAACGTGCGCTCATTTTCGCTTTTTATTCAAAATCATGCCGAATGCAAAATATTTAATTTAATGCTAGTTCAGTGCACTATCAAAAATCATATAGAGCATTGTATCTTATACACAATTGTACTCGGTGCTGGACTTGTATTGCACGGTTCAATATATTATTTTAGCTGGATGATGTTGTAAATAACTTAGGGTATCGTAATTCTTGCAGCGCTCGATCCATGCGTGCGCGACAAACCCTGCGCGGATGTTTCTGGAAGTAACTGTGTTAACAATAATGGAGTGGCTAGCTGCGACTGCAAAACGGGATTTGTACGACTCATTTCCGAGAAGAATAACAAGCACGCAGCTTGTCTTTGTAAGCGGAATTTTGCCGTTATCACGGTTTGTGTTGTGATTTTACTCGAAATTTGCTTCATTTCTGTATCCACTTGGCGTCTGATCTGAATCGTATTCATCACAATTCTTTCACACTTATATATTGCTGAAGCAATGAGTTGAACAAATTTTAGCCAATGACACGGCGCCAGTTAACAACTGCTCATTGTGCAACAATGCGACAATGGAGTGCCATCAAATGAAAGATTACCCCGAGTTCTATGAATGCTCTTGCAAAGAGGGCTATCAAAAGACTGCCATTGGAACTTGCACCAGTAAGTCAGATTCTTTTACCGACTTGCTACCCACTTAATGGGTGCTCCAAGTACCAATATCGTGAGAGAGTCCGTGATCAGTTCGAAAACTTATTCTTTTCCGATTTCGTATTTCTTGTTTAGACACTAACGAATGTATAAATCCGACGATGAACAATTGTGACAGCAACGCCAACTGCCACGATCTCGAACCAGCCACCCACGGCGGAAAGCGCTACGAGTGTGTGTGCAAGAATGGTTACGACGGTGACGGTACTAAAGGAAAATGCGTTGGTAAAAATCTACAGTATTTGAATCGAACCTTTTGCCGGCAGTCGCAATAGAATTATGAATCGTCGAATTTTTCACTTGAATCGTATTTAGATGTCAACGAATGTGAGAAGCTGAAGGACGCTTGTCCAAAGTCGCACATGGAGTGCGTCAACACCGTCGGCAGCTTCGCATGCGTCTGCAAGAAGGGTTACCAGATGTTCAGCGGCGTCGACATATGCACGAACATCAATGAGTGCGCCGACGGCTTCGCGCAATGCTGTGTCTTCTCCACTTGCCATGACAAAGATCCATTCTTTGAGTGCGTCTGCGATCCTGGCTTCACTTCAGATGTCGTCGATCCAGATGGAAAAGTAACCAAATGCAAAAGTAAATGTGTTTTGCAATGTTTCGTTAACCTTTATTTGAGTTTTGAATGTGAAAATTGTTGATATCTTGTTACCAGTAACGGTTGGCAATGAGGGGATACGCAGAGTTTTGATCTTCACCAATACGAATCCAAACGGTTACTGTAACTCATTTACTGATTGTTTCATTCAGATGTCGACGAGTGCAAGGACCCTGCACTCAACGAATGTGACAAGCAGCATGGCAATTGTACAGACACAATTGGCAGCTACTTGTGTGACTGTGGCATTGGGTTCGTCAGAGCAGCCAACGGCAAAAGCTGCAACGGTAAGTAACGTAGTCAATTGCGGGCTACAGAAACCTTGGTAATGTGAAACCCAAAATATAATTCTAACGCAAACGCGTTTTTACCCTAAATGTTTTAGATAAGGACGAATGCGCGTTAATGGAGCACAATTGCGATCCCTCTACAGAAAATTGCGTCAACACGAAGGGCAGCTATAAATGCGACTGCAAGGAAGGATTGATGTGCGATGCGAGCGGCGCCAAGTGCATCGGTAGCTACTTTAAAAATCCCCTGCTCGGGTCAATATTTGGAATGAATTTATAATCTGAATGCTCTGTAGACCACAACGAATGCGAGGAGGGCACACATATGTGCATGAAGCACAGTATCTGCAAGAATACATTTGCAAGCTACACTTGCACCTGCGAAGATGGCTACAATGTGCGCGAAGGCACCAACCCACTGCGACCGGTCTGCGACCGTAAGCAAATTTTTTTTGGGAAAAGAAAAAAATTGACCGGGATTATCAGTGGCGTGCGCCGCTCCTGGAGGCCTTTTGGCGGGAAGCATGCTGATTGGCTGTTGCTATGACGACAACCAATCAGTTTGCCTTCCGTCAGATGGCTCCAACTGCGCCTGCCATTGGCTATAATAATGTTCAGGCGATGACATCTGCAAGAAGTCGCCGCAGATCTGCGGACCCGGCGTGTGCGAGTCGAAAGAGACCGCACCCTTCTACAAGTGCCATTGCTCCTACTCGGCCATCCAACTCGACCAAACTAGATGCGTTTGTAAGTGCCTTTCTTGCGCGTATAGGGGGTACTTCATAAAACTGTTGTTAATTGCATTTCACGAAAAATAATCAATAATTAATTTTACAATTGCGAATTCTTCATTTTGAATAGATTGATTGCCAGTGGAATCCCTATGCTGCGGTGCTTTTTATTCAGCTAAATCTCGCACGTTCAGATCCTACCTACTGTGACCAGAAATACCAATGCCCCAACGAAAGCGATTGTCAGGACAACAAGTGCGACTGCACGACCGGCTATCGCTGGATTGACCCGAAGCCATCCGACCCCTACACCGTCGAATCGCTCAATAACCGCGAAGCTTGCAAACGTATCACTCTTAATTTTTCAATAGACAATTTTCAAGTAGAAAAGTGTCTTTAAAGCCATCAACGCAAATCTTAGTCCAAACTCATGCATACAGTATAATCGCATTGACTCGAACGTCAAAAGCCAATAAATCAATCGAGAGTTGACTTCAATTTTCAGCCATTAATCCTTGCGCCGAATCTCAAACGCTCTGCCCTGCTCCAAAAGTCTGCATCAACAGTGGTCCCGGGAAGCACAAATGTGACTGTCAGTCAGGCTACGAGTTCATCGCTCCTGCATGCATTGGTTCGTTTTAGATACCGTTTGGCATTCTGCATATATGCGCCAAAAAATTCAAATCGAATTGGCTGGCGTTCTTGCATGGACACTGATTTTGTGCTACAATTCAACAATTAAGCGTTCGTATTCAACCCCATCACTCCCTCTTTAATGCTGGTAGCAAGCAGCAGACTGCGATTTAGGACGTTAACAAATGAAATCGGTCATTATAAGCCTTCCATTGCCATTACAAACTACAGTACTCACGACCACAAGCAGCATACAGTATCTCCCTGATAGAAGCAAAAAATTACGTGGCGGTAATCAACGTATTTCAAGATATCGATGAGTGCAATCTGGCAGTGAATGGAGCGACCTGTCCATTCAACTCAACCTGTGTCAACCTGCCTGGTACCTACTATTGCAAGTGCAACAAACCGCACTGGACTGCTCGAACTACCACCCTCCAATCGAAGTCGCCAGAATGCATCGACGTTGATGAGTGCGCGACGGGCGCTAACGACTGCGCGTCGAAGAATGCCACTTGCGAGAACACAATCGGGCTCTACAAGTGCAACTGCCAGAAGGGCTACAAGCACCAGGCTCCCGACTACGAGCGCTGCACCAGTGCGTTCTGATTCTTATTTCAATTTTGGTAACATACGTGTAAGCACCGGCTTCGATTCTAGACGTCAATGAGTGCCAAGACGGAACAGCGCAATGCGACAAGAATGCCATCTGTTCTGATCTGGACGGCTCGTATGACTGCAAGTGCAAGCCTGGCTTTTTCGGCGATGGAATGGAATACTGCGCTGGTATGACATCGATCTGCTGTAACGCTTGAAGGAATAGAATCCAATGGATAATCAATACATGAATTAGGCCGAAACTAGGGTGAATTAGAGGTATAATGAAAACTGAAAGCAGAGTTTGTAGCTCCCCACTGTACGAAAGTTGCAATAATACTTAGCTTGCGGGAAAATTAATCTCAGTTTGGTACAAGCATTACCCTGAGTTACTAATTATGATAAGGCACGTTTTCAGATATCGACGAATGCAATCCAGCTGAGCCGAAGCACAATTGCCACAATGATACGCAAAATTGCAATAACACCGTGGGAAGTTTCGTGTGCTCGTGCAAGCCCGGATTTACGGTCGGCAAGGATGGATGCGAGGGTAAGCGGAAATTTGAGAGGAATATTAATAAATGTTCTGCATATGCACTGAAACTGGAAGCGCGCAAATAAAAACATGTGTATACTTTCGCTAACGAAATATGTTCTAAATTCGAATGACATTAGATGCAAAATTTCTTCGGCAAGTACCAAGTTCTTCCCGATCGCCCAAAGCATTTCCTTGCATATCGACATAGACTGTCGGAATCTGAGTAGCGTAAAAGTCTTTAGCATTTTCAAGCTATACATTAAGCGAATTTTTCGCGCAGTTGCAGTTTCACCATTTACCTCGAGTAACAGTATCATGCATATCGCTATTCAGATATCAATGAATGTCAATCGCCGGAGAACAACGATTGCGGCAAGAAGGGCGGTACTGCGCGCATGAAGTGTGTGAACACGCCGGGCAGCTACAAGTGTATCTGTCCCGACGGATATGTCGACTCCGGGCCTGACACATGCGAAGGTGAGTCAGCGAAATTCGCTTTTTATTTCACCACTGAAGATGGACGATGGCCGAACAGATTCTTTCTTACGGTTTCACTTTGCAGAATGCACAGTTAAAAAATAATTTTTTAATGCTTTTTCGGGTTCCGCTTGTTCTTTTACCTGAAAAGTCAAATTATTTAGACATTAATGAGTGCAAAGATATGTCGAGCGGAAAAGTTTGCCCGACTGGAGCCGCGGATATTTGCATCAACCAGAATGGTACGTGGGACTGCGACTGTCTGAATGGATACGCGAAGTCAAGAGAATGCGCCAAAGATCGTCACACCTGCCCTTGCAAGGACATCAACGAGTGCCGATCGGTTAGTTTTTTATTCTACGCTTTTATTCTCGTAAGTAATACAACAGTGTCTGGTACAAACGGTTTGCGAGCTATCGGAAAGTAGCGGTTGCTGTTCGAATGAAGGAAATTACCAAAATTAAACTTTGCTCTTTAATTTTGTTAAGTTTTTTGCTGAGCTATTAGTGCAGTTTCTTGCATGATGCCTTCTTACATTTACTTTGAAGTTTCTTTCTCCAGTGATTAACAAGGTGCTGCTGCTTGATTATCACGGTAATAAATGATTGTAGGGCGTCAAGAAAGACGGAAAAGCAGGCCCTGCGTGCGGTCCCGCTGCAAAGTGCGATAACCAAGAAGGATCGTACAAATGTTCATGCGCCTCTGGCTATGACGGCGACGCTTACACGACAGGATGCAAGCGTAAGAAAGATTTTAGTTTGCTAGCATGACAAGAAAATTGATTTGGATTGCAAATACGTATTTCGATACGTAAACAGCATTTGCCTTGGAATCATCACTACTCAAGACGCAAACCAACAATGTTTTCAGTTGCCGACATTTGCAAGGCGGCAAACCCTTGCAATAAGGAGACGGAGGACTGTCGCGCCAATGCCGCCGACCCTAGCAAGGCTGTGTGCGACTGCAAGAAGTCCCTGATCAGGGACAAGACGGGCGAATGCCAGAAGAACCCATGCTTGGATAATAACGGTGGGTGCGGCACCGACGCCTCATGTCGGCCGAGGTCGAAAGAGCACGGCATCGAGACGATCTGCTCCTGCCGGCAAGGATTTAAGCTGGACGACAAGAAAAACTGCGTCCACGATGATCAGTGCAAATGTTCGGTCAGTCGATTACTTTTTGTAATGTTTTGACGCTGACGCACTCAGGCGAAAAGCTTTGATCGAGCACTAGGTTGGCGTTCACGTGCTCAATTTCAGGATCCGAAACCGCCGAAAGGCTCGCCTTGCAAGAGCACGTACAACTGCACAGCCGAGCATATGTTGTGCCTCGACAAAACTGGCGATTTCACTTGCCTGTGTGAAGATGGCTACAAGTTAAACAATGACAAAACTAAATGCGTTGGTAAGCTTTGCTCAGTATTTCAGATGGCCAACGAACCAACAGGTTATATACGGTAGTCGCATTCGATGACACGCCTCCCTCCTTCTTCTGAGCCCAAATATGGGCACGGGTTGGCGCTGGCAGGGAAATATTAGCCGGAAACTTCAATAATTTCCAATAAAACAAATGCAAGCACCAAAGTATATTGAGGTATAACCCTTGCCTTCGTTCGCTCGTAGCCTCGTGCCTCTGTCGTAGGATTTCTCGTCAGTCGATCACACAAGTCCTTTTCATACCGTAACCTTCCTAGTCGTTACACCGCAATCCTCTTACAATATTTGTGGTTCAATTTTCAGACTGCAACGAGTGCGCGGAAGGACGCGGGTGTGTTCCTTCACAACCGGCGTGCGACGCCAATGCCCACTGCGAGAACCACGACGGAGGATACTCCTGCATATGCAAAGATCGTGGGCAGACCGAGAACTTTAACCGCAAATGCATCAGTAAGTAGTGCATTACTGCATCAAATGCAA